>BQNB010025190.1:4014-59915 GCA_026074375.1 Tanacetum coccineum
TTGACTGTTTTAATTTTTAACCATGTCGTTACGTAATTCGGTGTTTATATATTGTTGTTCCTAGGTGTTATTAATCTTTTTTAAACTAACATTTTTGTTTGTAGTCGAAAAATGGGTTTTCAACCGGAACTAATGGTGTTTGATAGAGTTTATGACATGTAGAAGATGAAGATGGAGTAAATGACCAAATTACCCTTAAAGATTAATCATAATGAGTAATTTTGAGTACTTCAATAAGCGGAATGAGTCAAAAATTAGTATAGAAAGCATAATGGGTTATATAGGTTAGTACGTAGAGTATTAATGGTGTTTACCCTTCATAAAAATATATTGTATGTGTATTTCTTAACTAGAAAATGTATATAAATTTTGTTTAAATAAGTTGAGAATGCTATTTAGACTTATTTTTTTGTTGTATATCTTTCTCTTATATCTCTTAATAAGAAATAACTTGAATTTCAAAATGAGAATGATTTTCATCAGAAAAATTTAGGTTAGGTGTACATATATATCCGAGGATTATGAAAAGCCGTTAGATCTATATATGACTACCAAAATGAAACAGTCTTTAACTTTGCAAAGGAATAATCCTACTTCAATAAAGCGATGTGGTAACCATCTCATCTTCATATTTGATTTAGTTTTTCTATAGAATTCTGTCATTTGCACATTTGTTTTAATGTAAATGAATCTTTAGGTAAGCTGTTCTCAAAGAAATATTTCCAAATCATACACATGTTTAATGATAACCGTTTTTCTTTCTCATTGTACAATGCTTCATGAGTGAAGTAAGGGAGAAAAAAATGAACTCGTATATGCAATAAAGTTTTGTAACAAAAACTGTTGGTCACGCGAGTTGCGATCTATTTCAGAGCTAAGGTTCCACTCTGTGTGTGATGTTATTTCACCTATTATGGGACAATTTAAAAAAAAGTCATACAAGACATTTGTGTATGGGTATATGGACGCTATGACTTATTAATCTCTAAGTTCTTAAAACATGTTGTAGGTTTCAAAAAGTAGCGAAAATCTTAGATATTTTCGGAGGTTTAAGTCAAGATAACAACTCATTTCTATCACCAGGCGCCAATTTTTAAGGGGTGCATCTTGTCTTCAAAATTCAGGGCCTAAAAAGTCCCCAACTAAACTCATGTATGTGAACCTAAAGTACAGTAAGTGGAACGATTTACTTCATAAAGAGAAGATAAGTGGACTATAATTGGGTTGTATAGATTTTCATATGAGATGGATGATGTCGATTTTGAGGTTTTGTTGGAAACTTCTCAGGTTGCTCTTGTGGAAGTTGTTTTACGTATGTGAGAGGCATTGAGTTTCAAGCTCTAAAAAATGGGTAAAAAGGTACTTTTCATATTTATTACAATTTACTTAAGGAAAAGTGTAATTTTGTAAAGTTCTAACTACAATAATTCCAGGTACGTAAACCTTACACGTGCATGATATAATGGCTTTTAGACGATTTTATTATTAGCTTATATAATCTGCTAAACAGTTATGCATATATAAACTTTTATTTCTCAATTATCTTCGATAAAGCTATTCTGCAGTTATTTGGTGCTCATAATGGCTTTCATTGACCAATTTAAAATTCTAACCGGTTGAACCTATTCAACGTAGTATGGAAATTCCCGTGTTTTATGTTTGTTTAATGAAATCAAATCTATTCAAGTTTACATATTTGTAGGCCACATATACATGTGATAGGAAGACGTGCAAATGAGGCTTCAGGTGAATCCGAAGTAGAATATCGCAAACAATAGGTGAAGGTTAACATGAAGTTAAACGTGAATGTAACTCAAGCAAAAGGTGAAGGTGAACATGAAGCTATGTGTGAAGTTAAATGTCACAAAAGTTAAAGCTGCAAAGTATTCTATGTTGTCTGCCAATTTTATGGCATCAATTTCTCCGGTCAATAAAATTCTAATTGAGTTCAATACCCGATTTTAAATGGTTCACGTTTGATGTAACTATCATATATGTAAGATTGATAATACTTTCATTGTTTAGGTTTTGAACTCTTCCTTGATTGACCATGATCAAGTTGATGTTATTTGAGAAGTTTTACTGATACACACTTAAACATTGTTTAGCTATGTTTTTTGTATTCTCGTCTCAAGTCAAGCCATAAGAAAATTACAAGCAAGTGATGTTGGAAGTTTGTGATGCACGATGTGATGTAGTAGCTTGGACATTCTCCTAATATCCTATTAACAAAGTTTATGGATAAGTACGTTTAACTACGTATCATTTGACGAAGAGAATAGGCAAACTTGATGAAAAACATTTCATAAATTCCAACCATGTAGGCGTTTGAAGTTTTGACTCATGGGGAGTTGGCTTTGAGCAATCACCTGCATTGTACTAAGTACTATACGAACCGTGGTCGTTTGCGGTTTACTTTGATAATCTAACTGTAGTATTGTACTGTGTGGTTTCTTTGTGCTTGAATTTTTATGTTTCTTTCATTCTAGTCGTCTCATTCCTCAAGACACGATGCATATATTACCTATATTACCTGTAGATGCAAAACTCTAGGAAACTCCTTCAATTCAATATAGTTGCTTTACGTATACGTTAAAAAAACGAACATTATAAAAAACGTACTTATCTTGACATCGTCTAAATGCAAAGTTGACTAACTAACGTCATCTTTTGTTAAATTTATTATAAAGATATATTTTAGGAAAGTCCGTATATAACATGGGTCTTAAAATAATTATATAAAAATAAATTGTCTTATCAATAATAATGGTTAAAAACTTAAAATTAACAGGAAAAGGTAAAACTATAAATAGAAACACCAAAGGCTTGTTTACTAAATTAAGTGGTTTGGTATAAACCTCTTATCTAGAGAGATTGAAGCTTTAGGGTTCGTTTGGTAGGACGAAATGAAATTTCAAATAAATGGAATGAACAACGTAATGAAATAAATAGTGTAATGTAATGATTCATTACTGTTATTAATCATTAATCATGTTTGGTTTGTATGGTAAGACGTAATGAATCGATAATAAAAAGACTAAAATACCCATTGATGATAGAAAGTTTATTTAATGTGGTTAGTTGATTGTGGTGTTTAATGTAATTTTGATTCCATTATGGGATGTAATGAAAAAAAAAGGAGGGGCCCTTAAGGAATGGTTTTGGTGTAATGAGTCATTCCTTGTAATGAGTCATTACACACTATAATTATAAACAAACAACATTTTTTCATTACATCGTAATAATCTTTTACATGACCTCTTTGATTACAACGCACCAAATACTACGTTAATGTTTCTATCAATTAAGATGCATTAACACTCTCTTCTCAAAAAAAAATAAGAAGCAAAGTAAAGGAAGGTAAAGAAAGGTAAAAGAGATGGTAGTAAATGAAAGAAAGTGAAAAAAAATGTTATGTGTTTTTGAGTCTAAAAAATGAAAGAAAGTGAAAGAAATTTGTTACCTTTTTATATTGTTAATTTTACAGAATTACCATTATACCCTTAAAAATAAAAAAGTAACCAAATTGCAACGAGGGGTACTTTTGTCATTTATTTTGTGTTTGTACTAGTTAGGGCTGAGCAGCCGAAAACCGAACCGAACCGACAAACCGAGCCGAGGCGAACCGACCGAAACCGAACCGACCATTTTCGGTTTTGTATATTTATAGTTTTCGGTTTTGTATATTTATAGTTTTCGGTTTCGGTTTTGTCGGTTCGGTTTCGGTTCGGTTCGGGTTAAAACTAAAAAAAATACGCCTAAATTATCTATTCGGTTCGGTTTTTGTAGTTTCGGTTCGGTTTCGGTTCGATTTCGGTTCATGTTTTTCCTCAAACTCGGTTTTCGGTTCGATTTTAATTTTACTAACATCGCAGCCGTTAATTCCTAGATGTCAACTGATGACCAGATCTGAGAATAGGTATTCATTTTATCTCTTCTTTTGTTATTTTTAATCTTGTAAGTTATGTTTCTGATTGGTTGATGTAGATCTAATAAAATAAGCTAGTATTAATGTTTTAGTAAGTAAAAGATAGATGATTATATTATATTAAGGTTGTTATACAGATATTTATGATACATGTATATATGATATTAGTTTCATAGCCCGTCCGGATGGGCAGGATAGCCTTGAAAAAGAAAACGCATAACAATGAAACAAAAGTAGGAAAGCATATTGAAAAGATAAAGAATAAACCAAATTTTAATTAGAATAGATTTAGGGGTACGTAGATAGATAATCAATAACGATAAATATTATAAACAACATAATTAAATAAAAAATAAAGTTTTCATTTAATTTCTATAAACATAACAATCAAAAGTGTTAAAAAAATCTTTGTACATGAAATAAAAAATCTTTGTACACGAAATTTGTTGTTGAGTTTCTGTATTCGTCGTCTTTGTCACAACAAAGCCCCTTCAAACCTTTTTCGCCTTCACTCTAGAAACAACCACGTAAAGTTGTCTCTGCATATGTCTCTGCATGTTCTGCATATGTCTCTGCATAGTCTGTCAAAAGCCTCGTAACAATACCTATTGATCAATGGTGGCTCGTCCCATCTTATAATGCAGTACAAAGTTTTAGTAATAATATCTCTAGTGTTGTAAATGAAGAACTGAGGTATTTTATTTCGGTTTCAAAGTTTGCTCGGTAAGGCATGGCCTCCACTCTTTTAAAAGTGAATGGTATGTCAAGGATTTCCTTTATGAATCTCTTTGAAGACCCTAATTTTGACATGTCGCCTTTATAGTTTCTAATTTTTATTTCTTCTTCCTTGGTTGGAGCCATCTATACCAGTTTTTCCAAGAGCTCTGCACCTAAGCCTTCAGGATTTCCTGTTTTACCAAAAGGCAGTACATTTGTCAAGACACCTAATGTAAAAATGTATATAAATGACCAAACATAATTACCAGTAAGCAAACTTGATGGGCAACAATTTCATGATTAGAGTCACATAGCAGAGAGCTTGTGAAAACGTTTGCTACATACAAAAAATGAATTATTATCATATGATTACTCAAAGCAGTTGTAATACGTGCTTATAGATGTAGAAAACTTGTGAAAACGTTTGCTACAAACAAAAAATGATTTGATGAAAGTAACTAATTTCCGCTTTTATTTCATCTTCTGGGCAAGAGTCTTCAATATCTCATATGTACCGGAAACAATCTGAATCACGCTACATATGACCAATTTAATATTAGTAACATATTTTTAAATAGAAATGCATAAAATATATGATAGATTATGTTTTCTTTTGGATATAAAGAATTGTTACTACTCAGTTGACCTGTGTGTTATGTAATAAACCTGATCCCTACAGTCCCAAATCTAGAAGCGTGTGTTAAACGTAAAACTAACAGTCAATATTGAAGTCAACTTCGTTGTCGAACTTGAATGCAATCAAAGGATTAGAGGATATACCTTGCATGCTACCAAGATCCTCTAACTTATCCAACCTAGGTTCGAAACGAAATAATATGATATTGAGACCATTAAATATAGTACTCAAGTTTCAATTTTTATGGGTTAATCAGTAACTTATGCAGCCTTAAGATCCATATAATGGAACCATCACGATACAATAGTTGTCTCCCAGGTGGTTAATCTTTATTGTGTTGCCATATGTTTATGCTAAACTTAGGATACATATATAGATATGTAAAATGACACTAAATAATGAGAATCAGTATAGTAATATGACGTTATTACTAAACTGAATATACAGGAAGCTTGTATCTTCTTAAGGGGTGTTAGGAATAGTTTGTTTCAAGTTGAAGATATGCTTAAGTAATAAACATGCTTAAGTAGTAGGCATGTATACAGCTTAATCCATGCCTACTAATCACATGGGTAAACTTAGAGGAATAATAAAAAAGCGATAAAAATAGTATAATCCATGGATCAAGAGTAGTACCAAGATTAAATAAACCATCATTTGTCTAAAAATAAATATCGCCCTTATATTAAACTTTCGGCACATTTGCCCCCACTGACGGAGGTGAAAACCATTAGACGAAAGAAGCATAACATATAGTTGTCTCACAGGATAATCCAATCCGTAAGTACAGGTAAAATTTTGTTTCGATCATCATTAGGAGTCAAAACTTTGCTTATATTTTAGGATTCCTTATTTATATTAAACACTTCCCGTGCAAATTTGAAATTAAATTAAGTAGACTTTTTTTAGTTTTAATGAATCTTAGTTATAGTTTGAAAAAGAACAAAATGTTAGTTGCAATTGTGTCAATTAGTACTAAAACTATGAGTACTGTTAACATCAAGTGAGTGCCATTTACTTACAATATAAATGGGGTGAAATTACCGCATCAAGGATAAAGTTATAGAGTAGGGGCTTACCTATGCACATAGAAACAACACCAAAGCGACTATCCTTCCCGCGGTGCCTCATCTCATGAAGTAAAGTTGCAACACAACGTGCTCCTGAATTTCAAAATATCACAGGCTTAATAGAACTGAGCACTTTCGAGTGAATGAATACAAAAGAAAAAGGTAAATTAAGAATAAAATGAGTTGCATACTTACATGTAATGCACTTGATGAGAAGATCCGCGTAGCTATAATATTGGCTTGTTGATCTCTCTACTAAACATTAGATAACCATTATAGAAGTAATGCAAGAGTAACGGACCAGAGGTGTAGCTATAACTGTATGTGTAACGGTTTAGTGATTTATGCGATAAGCAGTCTTGTTGTTGTTGTGGTTGAGATTGAGAGGGTGAACAGGAGAAACGACGCCGTTTGCAATTGATTGGAACATCATCGTTTTGGTCGTTTTCTTCTTCTTCTTCATCTTCTTCGGAGATTGAGGACCAACATGCAAAGTTCAATATTTTATTAGCTAAACTAAGACACATGATCATTTTATTAGTAAACAAAGTATAAACACAATTCACAAAGGAAACCTTTAATCATTCAAAATCATTACCTGATTGCTGATACAATAATAGGATCTGGACACAAAGTTTGTTTCAACCATTGTTTGCTGGAAAAACAAAAACTCTAAATAAAAAATGATCAAATGCATAGTCAAAGAAATGATCGAATATTGACTGAAACCGTAGACATGAACATACTTTGACGTTATCTTTGATATTTGACATAGCTGTAATGGAAAGTTCGCAAAGACAGGATGCATTACTTTACCATATAGAGTATAAAATGGGTTAAAAGGATCAAAAGTCACCCAAAATTATGCATAAAAAAAGTACAATTCTTTTTATGGCAAATGATCCCTAGTGTATAAATGAAACGGTTATTACCTAAATATTTCATATTGGAACCGCTTAAATTTTTCACTAAAAAACCAATTGTTTAGAAAAACAAACTTGTTTCAGATAAACCGACATACAGAGAAGCAACTAAAGCGTTGGTCCAATTATAAGAAAAGTTTGCCAATTTCCTCATCAAAAATTGGTTTCATTTATTGTTAGAGTTAGAATATTAGATATAATTTGAATTTTTTAAGATAAAGCTTCTCACGAAGGCAATTCATTTTTCCCTCCCAATATGTTTAATTAAAATGGTTAAGTGAATGTGAAATGGCACAATTAGACATCACAACTTTACGACACTTAGGACAAAAGGGCTCTTAATGGTCTTTTTCAAGTGCTCTTTATTAGATACATGATATAGATGAATAAGACAGGTGTATTAGCATATGTAATTATGTATGTAAAGACAGAACTACGGAATAATGGATTGCTTGCAAATTACTTACCCTAACAAACAACGACTCATGTAGTTTGACACATATCACATCTCTTGGAAAAATGTTGCAAGTTTAGTCTAAAACAGCAGTTAGTCTAAAAGAGGCTAAAACATATTGTGAAAAAAAAATGTCAAGAAATTGGCGTAACACAATGATAATACCAACTTTTGAGTTGTATAAATTTGAAAATCAACTTGAATAATCGGACTCATGAATCACTTCTTTCAGGCTCTCTAGCATTCGCAGCCTATGAAGTATTTTATTAATATCATTTGCAGCCTGTGAAGTCCTTTAATGCATTATCACATTACGCAACACAGGATGTGCAATGCGCTAAGTTTTGATTCTCCTCATCTTAGTACCACCATGTCTAGCATTCTTAACTTACTCTCTAACATTGAATGCCATATAATTAAAATATTGAAAACAACAATTTCATATCTAAGATCTAATCGCCTATCCTCTTATAAACCGGGTAATCAATTCACTAATTATACTAACAGCAATCGCCAACTAACTAACATCGTCAAAATTGATCATATAACTAATAGTATAGCCTCCTATGAAAAAGCCTAATGCTTTGCTCTATCCAGTAACATAATCTATTGATTACTGTGTAAATATCAATTACTTTCACATTTCCCTCAACGCATTATCAAATACCACAAGGCACAAAAAAAGTGTCATAACCTAATTCACCTTGATCTTGCAACTACACAAATTCAACGTCGCTACATTCCCAAACCATCATCGGCTTATCAGAAGGAACAAACATGTCCAAAAAATTTTTTTTTGTAAGTGATTCCTTTTTTGTTTCTCTTAAGTAATGCCAGTTGTAATCTTTACAAAGAAAACCACAAACCGATAATTCAATGTAGATGAATTAAAAAGTGAGTGATAGTAACATTTTATCAAACACATGATGTGCATTTAACCATGTACCATAGACTTGTTTCTATTTTATATAATCGGGTTGAAGAACATCCCATATGAAGAAGACATTATTAGAAGCTCTTGATACTGTGTAACAAAGCATAAAATGATTTACCTGCTATTGACTTTGTATTTTGCTTCATAAGAATTCCCCTAGGTTGAATAAGTGAGCTCAACAATAAAAAAATTCAATTGATTTTAAACTTAGCTTCACATACATTCCATCAAACACATGGAGTGCATAAATATTCTTTATCACTTTGGGACAAATCCTTCACATCAATTCTGGAAAATAATGATCCACCCTCCAAGATTCAGAAGGTATAAGATAACTCTAAAAGGTTCAGCTTATTGATAAATAAAAATCTTGTTTACTCCAAATCAAGCTATGGTCGTATAGGTTTAGGGAGTTGATTGAAAAGGTTGTAAAAAGGATACGATCTTCTCTAATAGCTTCGGTATGAATAGGTGGATCACTCTTGGGTATGTTTACCATTATATTAGTTGGATGCCTTATAAATAAAATCCACAATTAGGGTTAAGGCAATTTTTGATCTTGAAATTGGATTAGGTTTTTGTTAATTTGGGGGGAAAATGATGAACATTAGTTTGAATCTGGCTATCGAAATTATTGGTAGAAGGAAGTGAAGTTGCTAAATTAAGTCCCTTAAAACTGCCGAAAATTAAGATGCTTCTCTTAGAAGCTTTGTGGGTAAAATTACTAAGTTAGACACTCTAGAATTTGAGTATTCTTTTTTAGAGGGGCATTCATGGCCTTTTTCAAGTGATGTATATTGGTATAGATAGATTATTTACCCGGCCCCTTTGGATGAATATGACTTGGGGCTCTATGAACACAACATAACTCATGTTTGAATTTTCGTGGTGTTTGTTAATGTTGACAGAAAATAAGAGCCAGTCTGATGTGGCCTTCACCACTGGCTCGCCACCATACCAGCCTTGCTCGCCACTTGCAAAAACCCGGGTGCCTCGCCAGTTCTACTGTAACATTTTTCATTTTCATGTCATTTACGACTTTAATTATTCCATTATTTATTTTTAGAATTTTACGCGTTTGCTTTTAATTATTATCGTATAGTTAAATCGCGTAAACTAAAAATCAACGTTCAACGTAAACGGACACCAAACAAATAAAAGTTTACGTCAAGCAAGTGTTATATAACTATTAAGAGTATAATTTATAACTTTTCATAATTTATTTTTATTGGTTACGTAAAACGCTTACGTTTCGTAATAAATTACATTCGGGCATACCCGGAAGCACCTATACCTATCTATACTCAAACCAATACCCACTTTTATACCCAATACACAAAAATTAACTTATTTATGAGCCAAATAAGTCTCATGGCCGGTTAGGAGATTTACACAAATAAATAAAATGCAAAGACCCACTAGTATCATGCTTTCCAAGTTGTACACCTTACAAGAAGTACCATGTATCCCATATATCCATAAATTGGCACATCATGTGTACCTTAGACCCACTCTTGGCCGTTTCTTATATCTTGGGAGGAGGAGAGCTCTTTCAAGTCTTACACAAAGTGTACCCAACCCACTACTCACTCATGGTTTTGTTTAAGGTGGATTTACATTACCACTTAACCATAAAAGGCAAGTCCCATGATCATTTATCACACACTCTCTCAACTCACAAAAACTCTCTCAACATAAGCAAAACCCATGACTCACTTTTATACATTAGGGTATCCATACAATTTTCATTTTAATCAATCCAAGCATTCATTCAAGAGTTATCTAAGGGTTACTAAGTGTATTGGAAGCTTAAGATTGTGGTTAATCAAAGGTTATAACAAGCGAAGATTATTAGGGTTTTCAACATTGAGGTTTCGTATTTAAAGCTTTACTAGGGTTTTTTATCTTGTGTTCATATTCTACTCATCTTTTATAAGGTCTATTTAAAGTATTTCATTTCCATTCATCCATTATCTTATGTGTACATGCTTGTTATATATGCTAAACACCACCTAGATTCATTTTTGTGATATATGAAGTATTTTGAAGCTTAAATAATTTGAATTTAAATGTGTATATGGTGAATTAATGTTAAAAATAAAGGTACATACTTAGTATAATCACTAATTAAATTACATGGATAGTTTACAAATTTAATTAGTGTTGAAGGTTTATTTACAAGTTGATATGTAAAAGATCACAAGGACATGGATTTCACTTGGACAAGTATTGTGGACATTTATAGGACTTAATATATGTGAGCAATATGGTATAACACTTGGTGAAAGAATGGTGCAAAGTTTCTAAATAAAAGAAATTGTAAAACTTGTTTTATTAATCACAAAATCCTAATTAAATTTTATAACATACTGTTTGAATTCGACATATAACTTATACATTTTATATTTTATTAAAATAGTACTCGTTGCAAGGATCGTAAGCATATAAGGAACTTGAAAAACAGATTTATAACGAAGAAAATATGACATTTACAAGTTTACGTTAATTAAACGTATAAAAGTGTTTTTATAAAAGTAATTTTATAAACCTACCTACTGTTTCAGAACTGATATAATAAAACAAATAATTTATAATTATAGTACTCTTCATGACGAATCCAAGGGTGTAAGAAACTCGAGAAACAGAATAAAAATGAACAAGTTATGCTTTTTACAAGTGATATATAATTAATTACATAAAAAATAGTTTTTATAAACTGTTATGAACAGTAAATGTTACTGTTCATCGGAGGGTTAATTTTTATAAATATAATATTTTGATAGATTTCTTAAATACGAAGCCGTGGACATAAAAAAATACTTAAAACGGAGTTGAAACGATAAAGATACGAGGTTTATAAAACCTTGTGCACTATTTTTACTTTTATACATTATTTTATAAAACAATTAAATTAATAATATAATATCATTATATAATCAATAAAAAATATTAAATCATATATTTTAACAAATGATACATTAGTAAATAAAAATAATATTTTTCTTTACGGGTACAAGTACATATACTTTTATTTAACAAAGTACACTTTAATTATTATTTCAACTTTTATAATTTAATCAAAAGCTTTTAGGTGGTGGTGAAACTATGTAACATGTGATGTTTTCTTTATATGAAATACATTATACTTATACGACCTATAATTAATTAGGTTGCATTCGGATTGCCGAGACGATTCACTTATTTGATTTAGATAATCAATCATTCACTTACGGTGAGTTCATAGCCCCACTATTGTTTTTACAATTATATTGTTTTTACAAACTTTGGGGTGAGAAACATGCATTGTTTTACGTTTGGACGCAAGTACTCTTTTAAATAAGTTACAAGTTTGCCTAAGTAGCTAAACCCACTATTGCCTACTATCATGAACTGTCAATTGCTAGTTAGCAAGCGCGAATGTTATGAATGGGTCTATTTGGGATTGACATCCCCGTTCGGGTGAGTAGCGCTCACCAGTTTCGAATGTACTGAAACAACGAATGTATACATGTCGGAACAATTTGGATGTTGCGGGTTTGAACATCTACACGGGCATATTGTTTGCATTAAATTGCATACATAGATGTCGAGCTTCGGTGTCATGAGCTTAGTGCACTTCGTAACTACTTTTGAGATGTTGTATGTGTTACATGTCTTACATTGGAAATCTTGTGGTCCTACTTTATACATTTATTAAACCTGTGAATTCACCAACTTTATGTTGACATTTTAAAGCATGTTTTTCTCAGGTCAATAAGGTACGAGAAACAAGGATACATTGGTGGTCACCGTTTTAGAGTCATTACTATAAAGATTTTGGTGCATTACATTTTGGGGATATCTGTTATGTCTTAAAATCTTTACTTTTCATGGATGAACAATTTAAGCTTCGGGCTATTGTAACAAACAAGTTTATTTAATCCAGTGTATCAATTTTAAATGACTCATGTAGAGGTCGTTCTCATATCTTGTGATGTTGATCTATGAAGTAACACTCTCTGACCCTTATTCCGCTGCGACCCATTTTGGGGGTGTTACAGATTGGTATCAGAGCCAGGTTATAGAGAACCAGGTCAAATGTTTTTACTTGGACTATAACCATTTTTCAAACATTGCATCATACAAAAGTTTTTCACGGGACACACACTATTGAGTTGCATTAATTGGTTAGATTATATGCTTTCATGATCTATATACATGTTTATATTATACTACACATATGCTATGCTGGTCTCATATAATATACTTATATAAGTTTACTTTATTTTTCTGCAGTCATGTCTTCTGCATCATCCGCTGTCACCTACACATCTGTCTACACTAATTCCGCCAGGGAGAGCCTTCTGGGGAGCCGATGAGGAGGTATCTGAGGGAGGTGTTCCACGAGTCATCGTATACGGATACGATGGACTCCCAATACAGCCGGTAGCCCCACCATCTCCTGACTATGTGCCAGGACCTGAGCACCCACCATCTCCCAATTACGTGCCCGGTCCTGAGCACCCACCTTCACCTGTTGAGGTACCATACGTACCCAAGCCGGTGTACCCTGAGTACCTAGTGCCGTCGGAGGATGAGGCACCCATGGAGGACCAGCCTCTACCCGTTGATGCCTCACCCATAGCCCTATCACCGGGCTATGTGCCTGACTCTGATCCGGAGGAAGATCCGGAGGAGGACTCCGAGGAGGAGCATGCTGACTACCCTATTGATGGAGGGGATGGGGATGATGAGCCCTCCGATGATGACGATGATGATGATGATGATGATACTGATGAGGATGATGAGGAGCCCTTTGAGGACGAGGATGATGACGAGGAGGAGCACCTAGCTCCGGCCGACTCTTCTCCTGTACCTGTTGCTGACCCTGTTCCCTCGGCTGGGGATACAGAGGCATTTGAGACCGATGAGTCTGCACCTACACCTAGACCACCTCAGACTATAGTCCCTTTTGCTCAGACACGTCTCCGTAGGGCACAGAAGACTGTTAAACTCGAGTCACCCATGTCAGCATCCATAGAGGCACGCATTGCTGAGCATGCTGCCGCACCTACACCACCACTACTTGGTTGCATCTCCACCATTACCTCTACCATCACTACTCACTACTAGCCCTACTGATACAGGAGCACCATTAGGCTATAGGGCAGCTGGGATTCGGATGAGAGCTGCAGCTGTATCACCACCCTTGTTATTACCATCTACTTCTCATAGGACTGATATTCCCGAGGCTGAGATGACGTCTCGAAAGAGAGCTTGCCTTGCTACTCCCGCTCCCGGATTCAGGATCGGGGAGAGTTCAGCAGCTGGTGCTGCGAGACAGCCAGGGCCTGCTCCCGAGGCTGACGCTTGGGATGAGATTGTTGAGGCCATGATGGAGGTAGCACCGACCACCTTGGAGGGGGTCGACCAGAGAGTGACAAAGCTTGATACTACTGTTAGGCAGAGGACTGAGGAGTTTCAGGTGCGATTCGAGGAGGCATATGATGATCGAGCTTATCTGAGAGCCCGAGTCAACACACTGTTCAGAGATAGACCATATCACCGCCACACAGCTTTGGCTTTGGATAGAGAGGTTGTATATGCTCGTATAGCATGGACTGGAGGCACAGGTTGCCACATTGATTGCTCGGACCACATCACTTCAGACTCAGTTGACTACAGCACTTGGACGTATTGAGACACTAGAGGCTAGAGACCCAGAGCCCCAGGATGGACCAGCTGAGGCTGGCAGCAGCTGTTAGTCTTGTACCATTTGTAGCTATCCTTTATAGCATATTAAGTTTTATGGGTTACTCCCAGCTAATATGCTGTAGGGACTTTTGTTTTATCTTTTTAGCTATCATTGTATGGCGTGTTAAGTATTATGGGTGATTCCCAGCTAACACCGCCTTAGGTCCTTATTTTACACTTTTGTATCTCATTGTACTGAACATGTTGTAATCAGGGCTATCATGTATGATTATCGATGTTGTTATGTATGGATGTTGATTTATTTATATCATTTCTGATTTCACTTCAGTTGTATATTTCACTGTGGGTTGTGATCTCATTTATTTATTATGCATATGTCACGTTGCGTTTATGATTGTATGAAATCTAACGTGTATTATATTTCTTATAATTTTGAAGAAAATGGCACCAAGGAAAAGAACCACAAGGGCACCACCAGTCACAGCAACCACTACCACAACTGTCACTAATGCTCAACTTCAGGCTTTGATTGATCGAGGTGTTGCTGCTGCATTAGCAGAATGTGATGCAAGCAGGAACAGTAATGGCGATAACAGTCATGGTTCAGGAACCGGCGGAAGAGGGCAAGTGCCCACTCAACGAGAATGCACTTACACTGATTTCTTGAAGTGCCAGCCTATGAATTTCAAAGGCACTGAAGGAGTAGTTGGCCTGACCCAATGGGTGGAAAAGATGGAATTTGTTTTCCTTATCAGCAACTGTGCTATCGCAAGTCAATTTAAGTATGCATCGTGTACCCTTCAAGGAAGTGCCTTAACGTGGTGGAACTCCCACGTAAGGGCTGTCGGACAGGAGGTTGCGTATGCAATGCCCTGGACGGCTTTGAAAAGGATGATAACAGATAAATACTGCCCCAGGGGCGAAATCAAAAAGCTGGAATATGAGTATTGGAACTTAAAGGTAAGAGGTACCGATTTGTTGACTTACAACCAACGATTCCAAGAGTTGGCACTGATGTGTGATAGAATGTTCCCTGAGGAATCAGCTAAAGTGGAAAGGTACGTCGGTGGCCTTCCCGACATGATTCATGGCAGTGTTAAGGCATCAAAGCCTCAGTCAATGCAAGAGGCAATTGAGTTTGCTACTGAGATGATGGATAAAAAGATGCTCACTGCGGCTGAACGTCAAGCAGAGAATAAGAGGAAATTTAAGGATACTTCAAGAAACAACCAAAACCAACAATAACCATTCAAAAGAAATAATGTGGCACGGGCTTACACTGCTGGGCCTGGAGATAAGAAACCTTATGGAGGAACCAAACCTCTATGTACCAAGTGCAATTATCACCACGATGGGCCATGTGCTCAAAAGTGCACTAACTGCAAAAAGATTGGCCATTCGGCCCGTGATTGTAAAGGTCGGCCTGCTGCTAACAACAACAACAATAACAACAACAACAATAACCAGAGGACCCAAGGGACAAATCCACGAGTTATCACTTGCTTTGAGTGTGGAGTTCAAGGTCACTACAGGAGTGACTGCCCAAAGCTGAAGAATGGAAATCAAGGGAATCGGGCTGGAAATGGCAATGCTGTAGCAAGAGCTTATGTTGTGGGCTCTGCTGGAACTAACCCGAACTCTAATGTTGTCACGGGTACGTTCCTCCTAAATAACCGTTATGCTTCAATACTATTTGACACTGGTGCCGATAGAAGTTTCATATCTACTGCATTTAGTTCTTTGATTGATATCATCCCAACTACATTAGACCATGGTTATGATGTTGAGTTAGCTGACGGTAGAATAATTTGGGTTAATACACTTATACGGGGTTGCACTCTAAACTTTCTAAATCATCCATTCAACATCGACTTGATGCCCGTAGAGATGGGTAGTTTTGACGTCATTATCGGTATGGACTGGTTAGCTAAATATCATGCCGTAATCGTTTGTGATGAGAAACTTGTTCGTGTTCCCTTTGGAGACAAGACTTTAATTTTTCATGGTGACGGAAGCAACAACGGTCACGAGTCCCGATTGAACATCATCTCGTGTACCAAAACACAAAAGTATTTGCTAGAGGGATGTCCTATCTTTCTAACACATGTTACTATGAAAAAGGCAGAAGACAAGTCGAAGGAGAAGTAACTTGGAGAAGTACCAATAGTTTAAGACTTTCCTAAGGTATTTCCCGAGGACTTGCCGGGTATTCCACCAACCCGCCAAGTGGAATTTCAAATCGATTTGATACCTGGGGCTGCGCCAGTAGCACGGGCACCTTATCGACCGGCTCTATCCGAGATGAAAGAGTTGTCGGACCAATTAAAAGAACTTTCGGACAAAGGCTTTATAAGACCCAATTCCTCACCTTAGGGAGCTCCGGTCTTGTTTGTCAAAAAGAAGGATGGATCATTCCGGATGTGC
This sequence comes from Tanacetum coccineum, assembly GCA_026074375.1. Lineage (NCBI taxonomy): Eukaryota > Viridiplantae > Streptophyta > Magnoliopsida > Asterales > Asteraceae > Tanacetum > Tanacetum coccineum. The sequence continues at coordinate 20,796 of BQNB010025190.1, forward strand.
ATTGATTACCGGGAATTGAATAAGCTGACGGTAAAGAACCGTTATCCGCTTCCCAGGATTGATGATTTGTCCGATCAACTGCAAGGCTCAAGTATCTACTCAAAGATCGACCTGAGGTTGGGTTATCATCAACTAAGAGTTCGTGAACAAGACATTCCAAAGACCGCATTCAGAACTCGATATGGGCATTATGAATTTCAAGTTATGCCGTTTGGTTTGACTAATGCACCTGCTGTATTTATGGATCTTATGAATCGGGTGTGCAAACCATACCTGGATAAATTTGTAATTGTCTTTATTGACGATATTCTGATATACTCGAAGAACAAGCAAGAGCATGAAGAGCACCTCAAGTTAATCTTGGAGTTGCTTAAGAAGGAGCAGTTGTATGCCAAATTCTCTAAATGCGAATTCTGGATTCCTAAAGTACAGTTCCTTGGTCACGTGATTGACAGTCAGGGTATTCACGTGGATCCCACCAAGATTGAATCCGTTAAAGATTGGGCATCTCCTAAGTCTGCAACGGAGATTCGTCAATTTTTGGGCCTAGCAGGCTACTACCGAAGATTCATTGAAGGATTCTCAAAGATCGCCAAGCCAATGACCAAGCTCACTCAAAAGAAGGTCAAGTTTGATTGGGGTGACAAGGCAGAGACAGCTTTTCAATTGATAAAGCATAAGTTGTGTAGTGCACCAATTCTAGCTTTACCCGAAGGAAATGAAGACTTTATCGTTTACTGTGATGCTTCGATCAAAGGGTTGGGCGCGGTGCTAATGCAGAGAGAAAAGGTGATTGCTTATGCATCACGACAACTAAAGATTCATGAGAAAAATTACACCACTCATGATTTGGAGTTAGGCGCAGTAGTATTCGCTCTAAAGATTTGGAGGCATTATCTGTACGGGACAAAATGTACAGTGTTCACTGACCATAAAAGTTTACAACACATCCTTGATCAGAAGGAATTAAACATGAGACAACGCCGTTGGTTGGAATTGCTTAGTGATTACGATTGTGAAATCCGTTATCACCCGGGAAAAGCAAATGTAGTGGCTGACGCATTGAGCAGAAAAGAACGAATAAAGCCATTACGGGTTCGGGCCTTAGTTATGACTATTGGTTTGGACCTTCCCAAGCAGATTTTGGAGGCTCAGATTGAGGCAAGAAAACCAGAAAACCTCAAGTCTGAAGACGTAAGAGGTATGTTGAATTGCAGTATTCACGAAGGGACTAGTAAAAACCAAGAAGGAGAAGTTGGAACGGTGAGAGGAACACTATGTTTGAACAACAGAATTTGGTTGCCATGCTGTGGTGATCTAAGGACTCTGATTATGTATGAGTCTCATAAGTCAAAATATTATATTCATCCTTGTTTTGATAAATTGTATCAAGACATGAAGCAATTATACTGGTGGCCTAACATGAAAGCCGACATTGCCACCTATGTTAGCAAGTGTTTGACATGTTTAAAGGTCAAAGCTGAACACTAAAAACCATCTGGCTTGTTGGTATAACTAGCGATTCCTCAATGGAAGTGGGACAACATCACCATGGATTTTGTCACCAAGCTCCCAAGGACGCAAAGTTGAAACGATACCATATAGGTAATTATAGACCGACTCACCAAGTCTGCACACTTTTTACCAATGAGGGAAACTGACCCTATGGACAAACTAGCAAGACTATACTTGAAAGAAGTAGTCACAAGACATGGAATACCAGTCTCAATCATTTATGACCGTGACCCTAGGTTTGGGTCAAATTTTTGGAGGTCATTTCAAAAGGCTATAGGTACTCAGTTGGATATTAGTATGACATACCTTTAGCAAACCGATAGGCAAAGCGAAAGGACCATTCAGACATTAGAAGATATGTTACGCGCTTGCGTGATAGACTTTGGGAATGGTTGGGAAAGACACTTACCATTGATCGAATTTTAATACAACAATAGTTATCATGCTAGTATTAAAGCTGCCCCATTCGAGGCACTTTATAGTCAAAAGTGTCGATCACCTATTTGTTGGGACGAGGTCGGAGACGCTCAGCTCACCGGTCTATAACTCATTCATGAGAAAACTGAGAAGATTGTCCAAATCAAGCAAAGAATTCAAGCTGCTCGTGATCGCCAAAAGAGTTACACCGATGTGAGGTGTAAGCCTTTAGAATTTCAAGTTGGTGACCGAGTGATGTTGAAGGTATCACCTCGGAAAAGGGTCATACGATTTAGCAAACGGGGGAAGTTAAACCCGAGATATATTGGACCTTTCAAGGTGTTAGCCAAAGTGGGAACCGTTGCTTATAGACTCGAACGACCTCAACAGTTAAGCAGGGTTCATAGCAGGTTTCATGTATCCAATCTAAAGAGGTGTTTATCGGACGAGCCGTTAGCAATCCTGTTAGATGAAATACACATTGATGATAAACTCTGCTTCATTGAAGAACCAGTAAAAATTATAGATCGTTAAGTCAAGCATTTAAAGCAAAGTTGTATCCCCAACATCAAAGTTTGATGGAACTCGAGGAGAGGTCTTGAGTTCACATGGGAACATGAAGATCAATTCCGAAAGAAGTATCCGCAACTCTTCACAAAAACCGCACCCTCGACAAGTGACGCATCTTGAGCTTGCGGAAAAAGGATCGTTACATGGGAAGACTTACAATCCGTTATTCAGGTCATTTCTGACCTCATTATTACATTATTTATTTTTAGAGTTTTACGCATTCGCTCGTTATTGCGAACAAGGCTCTATTAATGGGGGAAGACTGTAAACTAAAACTCAACGTTTAACGTACACGGACACCAAACAAGTTAAAGTTTACATCAAGCAAGTTTTATATGATAAATAAGAGTATAATTTATAACTTTTCATAATTTATTTTATTGGTTACGTAAAACGCTTACGTTTCGTAATAAATTACATTTAGGCATATCCAGAAGCACCTATACCTATATATACTCAAAACAATACCCACTATTATACCCAATATATAAAAATTAACTCATATATCACTTATTAACTACATAGAACTAGATCCAATCCTTATACACAAGAATTAAACCTTAAACTCCCCACTAAGTACCACACTTTTTAGTCATACTTACACAAGTATACCCTAAACACATGTTACTAGAAATTGGCTTGTCAAGAGTACCCTCCCACCATTTCAGCCGTGTATGGGCATAGGGAGGAGGAGAGCTCTTTTCTCTTGTACCCTAAACCACTACACATCCCATGGTTTGATCTTAGGTTGTTTCTACATAACCATTTTCTATAAGAAGCAAGTCCTAGGTTCATAAACTCATACACTCTCTCATTTACTAGAAAAATTCACCATGAACTCTAACAAAAACCTCCAAACTCACGGCTCCCCTTCATCAATAGGGTTTCTTGTTGTTTTAATTATAAAGTATTCCAAGTGTTCAAGAATTCATTCTAAGTATATCTAAGATCATTCAAGGTGTTTTGGAAGCTTGGGTTTTGGTATTAGCAAGGTTTTGAAGCAAGAAAAGAAATTAGGGTTTCATTAGGGTTTTAATCTTAGGTTTACTTTATTGGGTTTAAGCTTAAGTATAAGCTTGTGTTCATCAATTCTATACACTTCTATAAGGTCTATTTAAAGATTAACATATCCATTTATTCATATTTCTTACTTTACATGCTTGTTATATATGTTAAACACCATTTATGTTCATTTTTATGATCTATGACGTACTACAAGATATATAAGATTCAAATTTATTATGTACTTTGGTGAAATAACACTTAAAATGGAAGTACACATTATATATAAGTGTTAAATAATTTATATGGTTAGTTTATGAATTATTTTGTGTTGAAAGTTTTAATTACAAAAGTTATGAACAAATAATTTTGAGGACACTATTGAAAAGATTTGATAAATCTAAGTTAATGGTTGTAGCTTATAAGACAGGTTTATAGTATGTAGAAGAAAGACTTAAATTTTATAAAAAGAATAAGTCTATATATGTAGAAAAGATTAACGACTTAAAAATAGGATATTCAAGTAGGAGAGATAACTATTGGGGACCTTAGGAAGAAGCTAGAAATAGTTTAAAAGGAAAAAGATGGCATTCTGTTTAATGTAGACAAATTTGAAAATGCATCTAAAAGCTTAAACAAGATCATAGAAAGTTAGATTGTAGACAATTGCAAGAAAGGTTTAGGCTATAATGCAGTTCCACCTCCCCTAACAGGAAATTTCATGCCTTCAAAACCTAACTTGTCATTTACTGGATTAGAAGAGTTTACAAATGAGCCTGTAGTTATTAAGCCTATAGTTATTAAGCCTATAGTTATTAAGCCTGTTAGTGCTGTTAGCATAACCTTCCTTCTGTTGAACAAGCAAATTATCCAATTAAACTCTAAAATCTTGCACATTATAGTCATTTTCTTTATTTAAAGCTCCTCCATCTTTCTCTTGACCATTTCTTTCACCCTTATTTGCTGGTTCTCCATTAGTCTTTTTACCAGTATCATCAGCAATTACATCCTTTAAGCTTTGTGGACTATCATAAAGTAATGGTAATAGAATATATTTTTAAGTAGGTACTGCATCAACATTATCCTTGATACCTGCATTCTTATTAGTTTGATTCCCTGTAGTAACTGGCTCATAATTCATAGAGTTTGTTAGTAAATCAATATCAAATGGGAGGGGCCATTTATGGCTCTACTCCTGCAACATTGGATTTGTTTTCAAGAAAGATATGTGCAGGCTCTCTTGACGTTTCCTACCTTCTAGTTTAAATACACCTAAAGGCCTTGCTTTTTACTAGAGTATCTAACACAGAACCCCCTCATAAGCCTTCTCATCAAATTTTCCTAGGGGAGCTAGGTCTTAAGAATTATCTCAAGGGACACCCAAAAGTCCCATAACTACTTATAATAGATGGTCTACCCATGTAATTGTTCATAGGTGTCTTGTTGTGAGGCTTGGTCACTAAAACCCTATTCTAAACATAACAAGCAGTACTAACTGCTTTAGCCCAAAATGTAGTAGGTAATAATGAATCTGCTAGCATAGTCCTAGTTGCCTTTATTAGTATCCTATTCTTTCTTTCAGCAACTCTATTTTGATATGGATTTGGCAAACAACTAAATTTCCATCTTTAATCCCTATGTTAAAAGAAAATGTTGAGGGAGATTGTTTGCAAGCTTTCAAGATCTTGAGCATGAGGGTAGAGACACAAAATCGCAAGGCGGCATAAAGATTCAAGGATAAAGATTTAGAGATCTCAGTAGTCAAGACAAATCAAGGCCAAAGACCACGATATCAGTATTTTGTCAAAGAATATCAAGTTAAAGATCAAGATCCAAGATCACAAACATGCAAATGGAACTTCAAAAGGAATTCCCAAGAATACAAGGCTCCAAGTCTCAAGACGTCACAAGAAGGATCCACAATTGAATGACCACCCCTTAGGGGGAGATTGTTAGCCGTGTATTTATTAAAGTGATGGTCATTAAATATTCTCGAGCCTTGTATAAGTAAATCGTAGTTTTCGGGAATTTAGTTAAGCTAGTTGGGCCTAGTTGTCGGGCTCAAGCCCATTTGTATCATGATCCGGCCCAACTCAAAACCCACTAGAATAGTCCACTCTTGGAACTATTTAAAGCTCTCTCTAAGTGTGGGGAGGGTGTTGCTTCTCATTTTTCTTTTGTAGAACAAGTAACCATTTTTTCTTTTTAACTTTCTCTCTCTAAAATCTATTTTTCTTATTTTTGTGTTTGAGGTGATGAAATGATATTCTAACAGTGTGAATCTTGATTACTTGAATCAACTTCTTCTCATAAGAATCTCTGATGAAATGGTGCCTAATCTCTATGTGCTTGGTTTTAGAGTGAAACACTGGATTTTTTACAATACAGATTGTACTTTCATTATCAATGTAAATCATGGTGTTCATAAAGTTGAACCCATAATCAAGCATTTTATTTTTAATCCATAACACTTATCCATAACAATTAGCAGCAGCAACATACTCTGCTTCAGTTGTTGAGTTGGCAACCACTGTTTTCTTTTTACATTGCCATGAAATTAACGTTTTGCCAAGAAATTGACAACCTCCTGTTATGGATTTCCTATCAAGACTAGCTCCAGCATAATCACTATCTGAAAAAGCTTCCAAGTTAAATAGTGAATCCCTAGGATACCAAAGGCCCAATTTGGGTTGACCTTTTAAGTATCTAAAGATCCTCTTCACATCAAGAAGATGTGAGACTTTAGGAGTAACTTGGAACCTTGCATAAGCATAAACAGCAAACATTATGTCAGGCCTAGAAGCTGTTAAGTACATCAATGATCCAATCATTAATCTATATAAGTAAACATCCACATCCTCAGCTTCTTCATCCTTGTGCAATGCCTTGTTAGTCTTAATTAGAGTGCTTGTTATTTTTACTGAAGAGAAATCAAATTTCTTTAATATATCAGCCACATACTTGTCTTGGCTGATGAAGATTCCATCATCTCTCTGCATGACCTACAACCTTAGGAAGAAAGTGAGCTCTCCTATAGAACTCATCTAGAACTTCTTATGCATCAAACTTTCAAACTCTGTACATAAAGACTTCTTAGTGATGTCATCTACATATACCTGTACTAACAGGATATCACCTTTGTCATTCTTGATAAACAAAGTCTTTTCAATGATTCCTCTTCTAAATCTATTTTCTAATAAGTAGGTAGACAAGGTCTCATACCAGGCTCTAAGAGCTTGATGGAGACCATATAAAGCCTTTTCTACCTTGTAAACCTTTTTAGGGAACTGTGGATTTTCAAAACCAGGAGATTGGCACATATACACCTCCTCTTCAATAGTACCATATAAAAAGGCACTCTTCACATCCATTTGGTACACAATGAACCCCATAAAAGATGCATAGGCCTAAAAATAACCTGATTGCTTCTATCCTAGCAACAGGAGCAAAAACCTAATCATAATCAATTCCTTCTTCTTGAGTGTAACCTTGTGCTACCATCCTTGCTTTATTTCTAACTACTATCCCTCTCTCATCTTTCTTGTTTCTATAGACCCATTTTGTTCCAATGGCATGCTTGCCTTTGGGTAAATCAACCAATCCCCAAACCTTCTGCCATCTAAACTATAAAAACTTATCTTACATTGCCTCTATCCAGCTTGGATCTATCAAAGCTTGTGTCACCTTCTTGGGTTCTATTTGGGAGAGAAAACAGGCAAATAAGCAGTTCTGATAATCTTTGTGGTTGGTTCTCCTCTGTTTTTTGATGTAACTAACCATAGCATATTCTTGAGCAGCCTTGGTCATTCTCCTAGTTTGAGTAGCTGAATTTATGTCTCCAATGATCTGGTTTTTAGGATAATCCTTGTAAATTCTGGTTGTGGGAATAGGACTGACATTCATGGTTGTTTCCAAGTTGTTGAGGTCAGCCTCTGTACCCACATCTTCATCATCATATGCACCACTAAAGATACGATTATTTAGAAGATTAGCAGTACCCTCCAAATCAGGCATGAGAGGATTAGTAGGAAGATCAGCATTGGGAAGAGTAGCAACATTAATAGAGATTGATCCACTATGATTATACAAGAGGATCCGGTAGCATTAACAGGAGTGAACATCCTGTAGATACTGTTGCCATTAGCATCCTTGTCTTGTCCAAACATACTTTCAAACTCATTCCTTTGGGCTCTTTCTCTTCCTGGATCCATAGTAGTAAAAGAAGAACTAACAGTATTATGAACTAACAGTATTAAGTTTGTTAGTACTGTTAGTGTTAGTAGCTTCCCTTTGACCACTTTTGTCATCTTCTTTAGTTGAATCCAGAACTTCATTCTTCTTTCCAGCATCATCAGCAACTTCATTTTCTGAGCTCTTTAGACTTTGAGAATCAGAAGTAAAAAATGGTAGGAGTACATATTATGGACTAGGAACTGTCTTCATTCCTCCTTTTCCTTCATCAATATTTTCTTTGTTACCTGCATTACCATTAGTTTGATTCCTTGCAAAAACTGGTTGATAGACATGGTTAGAGTATCATTATTAAACATCCAGTTAGGTCCAGTTTCAAAAACATTTGGTTTGTTTTCAAGAAAATTTATGTGCAGGTTCTCCTCTACAAATCTAGTTCTAGTGCTAAATACTCTAAATTCTTTACTATTGATAGAGTATCCTACAAAGAATCCATCATCAGATTTTCCATCAAACTTACCTAGGTGATCTAAGGTATTTAGGATTATAACAAGACACCCAAATAGTCTCATGAAGCTTAAGGCAGGTTTTCTAACTAGAAAAAGTTCATAAGGGGTCTTGTTGTGAGGTTTGGTAACTAACACCCTATTTTGGACATAGCAAGCAGTATTAACTGCTTTAGCCCAAAAGGTAGTTGGCAATTTAGAATCTTCTAGCATAGTCCTAGCTGCCTCTATTAGTGTCCTATTTTTCCTTTCAGCAACACCATTTTGCTGAGGAGTCCTAGCAACACTAAATTCCCTCCTAATACCCTTCATTTCACAGAACTCATTCATAATTCTATTCTTGAATTCAGTTCTATTGTCACATCTGATTGTTTTAACCTTATGGTCTGTTTGGTTTTCTATGCCAGTTATAAAGTTCTTAAGGATCTCAGGAGTATCATCCTTAGTGGACAAAAAGAAAACCCAACTGAATCTACTAAAGTCATCAGTGACAACTAGGCAGTAAGACTTTTTATTTATACTCTTTATAAAAATTAGGCCAAATAAATCCATGTGTAATAACTGTAAAGGTTTGCAAATAGAGCTCATAGTCTTTGTCTTACAGGAGGCTTTGTGTTGCTTTCCCTTCTGACAAGCAACACATGTTTGGTTATTTTTAAAAAGCTTTGAAGGCAAACCTCTCACAAGGTTTCCCCTCATAAGTTTGTTCATAGTTTTAAAGTTTATATGAACGAGCCTCCAATGCCATAAATTAGACTCATCTATTATAGCCTTTACAAATAAACAAGTCAAACCTCCTATAGGAACAACATTCTTTAGATCAAAATTGTACATGTTGTTATGTGTGGGAACTCTAAGCAAGACTTGACTTTCATCAAGTAGCATAAAGTCATGAGATAGAACAAGACATTCAGTCTCAGTGAAAAGAACATTGTTTTTCTTATCACACATTTGTGAGACAGAGAAAAGGTTAAAACTTAAGTTCTTTGACAAAGTATACGTCTTCAAAGTCTAATTTTTCAATCCTAATTTTACCTTTTTGGGTAATTTAACCTCCATTATGACTTCCTCCAAATGCAACAAATCCACCATTAATTTCTTGATAATCTGTAAGGAAGGACTTGTTTCCAGTCATATGCCTAGAGCATCTACTGTCAAAAACCCCTTGATCCTGTAAAGTATATTGTGGATTACCCTACACTTAGAATGAGAGAATTAGTTTCTCTTGGGGACCCAAGCCATTACTGACTTGAGTCTGCCTTATAAATCAACATAGTTAAATCTTTTAAGCATGTATGATCCACTGTCTTTGGAGTTATGGTCAATAACATTTCCTGTTGGTCTCTAAATCCAGCATGCTGAGGACTTAACAACATTTTCCCTATTTCCCACATCAGCACTAACTATCGCTTTTGGCCCTGCAGTAGTTACATTGTTTACCATAAGAGTATTAACTTGTTCATTAAAATTATTGGTTTTAGCTGTTAATTTTTGGTTAAAAGTCCTTCTTACTGGTAAATGTTCTTTAAAATAAGAATATGTTATGGGTAATGCATCATTCACTTTTGATTTAAGGGTAGCAGTATTAACAGGCCTGGCAGTACTAATAGATGCTGCTGTTCTTGGACAGCTTTGCTTAGCAGCATTAACTAGCACTTGTCCTGACTTTGTTGCAACTGATGTTGGAACAAAATTCCTTTTAGGATGTGGGTGAGTCAATTTATTTTGGTGGTTCACCGTCTAAGCATTGTTCCATACTGGTCTAATTTCCCTTTGACTAGTAACCATTCCCTTATTATTTAACACTGGTTTTTCTACCATTTTATTGTCATGAAAATCACAGTCTTTGATTAAATGGTTGAAACTTCCACATACAAAACAAGCTTTGTTTATAAACTCAAAACCATTCCCTAATTTCTGAGTCATCATCCCATTCAAGTTTCTTCTATTACCCCTAAGACTTTGACTTTTCCTGGGATACAATACTTGCCTATGTGTGTTTTCCTTATTAACATATTTCACATTCTCACCAGATTTGACAAAATTAATTTTAGTAAACTTTGGTTTTGTCTTATCTGATTTAGGTCTAAACATACTATCATTATTATTATCAGTGTCCCATTCTTCAATGATAGGAGCACTCAGCCTAATAGTTTTAGGCTTTTCTACAATATCCTTACTATTCTTAGATATACTAGTTTCAATTTCACTCACTTTAGTCTTATAGATAGAATCATCTAACCCAGCAAAGGATAAGTCATGTCTTGAGGGCATGTAGTTCCCAGTGTAGGGAAGGGGAACTACATGATATCCCTCAACCTTTTTAAACCTATCATTTACTGGATTATCATCCCCATTACTTTCATAACTGTTAAACACATTTTCAAGCACTTCACTCTCATTCACTTGTTTATCAAAACCAAGACCAGTCTTGTCTTTAGCAGTTATTTGACTATTTATCAGTTTAGTTAGATTCTTTGATGATTCTTCAAATTTTTCTAGTTTAAGTTTCAAATCATCTTTCTCTTTTAAAGATTTTTCTAACTAATTTTTAAGGTCTTTGATATAAATATCTTTCACTTGGACATTATACTTTAAAAATGCAATATCTTCTTCATAAACAGCTTCATTCTTTTCATGAACAACTATTCTAGCTTCTATTGATTCTAATCCCATTTGATAACCTATTATTTCTAGATTAGATTTATTAAGAGCTTCACGCTATTGATCATACTATTTTTTAAGAGTTTCATATGATTTTAAGCAATCTTTAGAGCAAGTATGTACCTCAAAGTTTGAACTTGATGAACTTGATGAACCTTGAGATGTATAGGCCATTAGAGCAAAGTTTGTGATGCCTTCTTTAGCCTGAAAGCTCCAATCATAAGCACCTATCCCATCTTGAACAACCAAGGCATTTGTAGTAGATGTGTCCACTGGTGCATTCCTTCTTGGAGCATCTCTATTTCTATTCCCCTGATTCCTTGGTGCCCTGCATTCTCTAGGAAAATGACCTCTCCTATGGAAGTTGTAGCATTCAACCTTTGTTCTATCAAAACCAATAGTCTCTTTGTCATTTAAATCCATCTTCCTTCCTGTCTTCTTTATGAACCTCTTAACTCTCATGGTAAGCATTGCCACTTGCCATTTAAGATCCATTTCTTCAAGATCAACAACATCAATCTGTTCCAAATCTTCATAGTCCAACTGTGGGGCATTGGATTGGTTAGAAAAGAAAGAAAATATGACATCATCAACATATGGTGCAGTAGAAGCTTGATCCTTAGACTAGCAGCAAAAATACTATGAGCAGTATTAACTGTTTCATTAGTACTGCTAGAGTTATCTGAGGAAACAAGAGTCACATTATGAGAATTTGAGCTTGAACTTGATTTGCCTTTGATATCAGATTCATACACCTTCAGATTATTATACAAATCATCCATGCTCAATATGTCTAGATCAGATTTATTTTTCATGATTAATGCAATATTGTTCCAAGCTGATGGTAAGCTTTTTAACAACTTTAGATTTGCATCCTCTTAAGAGATAACTTCACCATGGAATTCAAGTTGACTGATGAGCTTTTGAAACCTATCATAGGTTTTATCTAGTCCTTCTTGACTTGATGCAGTAAAGTTTTCATAATTCTGCTTGAGAATGGTCTCCTGCATCTTCTTTGATTCCTTGTTGCCTCCAAACCTATTCTTGATAGCTTCCCATAGGGAATTTGCATCCTTGCAGGCATGAAACTTTAGTAGGTGCTCATCAGGATTGGCTAGCATAAGAGTGCTTTTTGCTTTTAGTTCATTTTTCCTTGCTAGCTTTTGTTTTGCAGTTTTAGGAGGAATAAGACCGTCAACACTAGCACTAGCTGATCAGTGAAAGTAAGGTATTGTTCCATCCTCATGCTCCATAGATCATACTCCCCAGTTTTGAGTATTGAAAGTTTTAGTGCAGACATTGTTTGGGTAGTTTTTGATTATGACTCCATCTTTTCTTTGACTAACAAAACTTAAGTAGAGTTAGAGTTCTTCTTATTCAAAGTTTCTAAACAAGCTTTGATACCACTTGTTGATCCCTTTTGAACAGATCTTACTTAGCTTGTTAAAGCTTAGCTGTGTTGGATAGATCCAAACCAACTATAGTAGAAACTAAGATTGAGAATATCACAAACTATGCGGAATCTAGTTTGCAATACTAAGAAGAACAATGAAACAATACACAAAGTTTTACTAAACTTGCAGCCTCAATATAAAACAATCACTCTGAATAGTGATAGGATTACAAAATAGCCTTGAAGCTATGAACTATGATTGCTATGAAAACTATATAAAACTTATATCTAGATCTATGCCAAAGGGTTCCTTTTATACACCAAGGAAACCCTAATAGGCTTACAAAATGCGTCAAGTGATCAATGCATATCTATTCCTAATATATCTCATGCATATTACTTTCGAAGTACTAACTATTATAACTAAGAGTATTAACTATATAACTAATAGTACTAATAAATTAACAGTACTAACACTTTGTACTGGCAGCACTAACTATTAAACTAACAGTACTAATGACTTAGACTGTTTTTTCCTATCTTCAGCAGTGTTAAGTTAGTACTGGAAGTACTAACTTTCTTCCAGCAGTATTATCTTTAACTCAGGCAGTATAAGCTCTTCTCTTGGTAGTACTAAGTATGATAGGTTTAAATCCCAACATAATTTAAACGTTAAAGCGTAAAAATAAATACCGGGAGTGATCGTAAACTATGAAACACTTAGAAAAGATAAAATAATGCATATAATATCTAAACTAATCAAAATCCAAAGCTGGAACGCGTCTAATGACGTTTTTTAGATTTAAACGGGTTAACTTCCCGGTAAACTGTCATATTCAAACGTAACGTATAAAAGTCAAAAATAATTGTTGGAAAACTTTAAAATATTGACCTGAAATTTTCAGGGTGTGACATTCTTCCCCCTTTAAAAGAGCTTTGTCCTCAAAGCTTAAGACATGGACTAAGGGTTAACGAAAAGATGAGGGTACTTCTTCTTCATTTGATCTTCACGATCCCAAGTAAACTCGGGCCCTCGTCTCGAAGTCCAACTGACCTTCACGATTGGAATGTAGCTTTGCTTTAGCAGTTTAACTTATCGATCCATAATTTCAATCGGTTCCTCAATGAAATTAAGCTTGTTATCAATCTGGATCTCATCCAACGGAATAGCTAGTGCTTCGTCTATGAAACACTTCTTCAAATTGGAAACATGAAAAGTGATATGAACTCGGCTTAATTTCTCTGGGAGTTCAAGTCGATAAGCAAGCGTTCCCAGTTTAGCAAGAATCTTGAAAGGTCCAATATAGCAAGGGTTCAGCTTCCCCCATTTGCCCAAACATATCACCCCTTTCCATGGCGACACTTTCAACATGACCTTATCTCCAACATCAAATTCTAATGGCTTACACCTTTATCAGCGTAGCTCTTCTGTCTATCTTATGTAGCTTGAATACGCTTCTTGATCTAAATGTTTCATGAATAATTTCTGGCCTAGTGAGCTGAACGTCTCCAACCTCAGCCCAACAAATAGGCGATCGACATTTTCGTCCATAGAGAGATTCAAACGGTGCAGCTTTGATACTAGTGTGATAACTGTTGTTGTACGAAAACTCCACCAAAGGTAGGTGTTTATCCCAACCTTTCCCAAAATTAATCACACAAGTACGTAGCATGTCCTCTAAGGTTTGGATGGTTCTCTCACTCTGACCATCCGTCTGCGGGTGATAAGCCGTACTCATATCCATAAGAGTACCTAGAGCTTTGTTTAGCGATTGCCAGAAATGAGATGTAAATTTACTGTCTTGATCATAGATAATCAAAACTGGCACTCCATGTCTCAAGACTACTTCCTTCAAGTATTGTCTCGTCAACTTCTCTATTGAGTCGGTCTCCTTCATAGGTAAGAAAAGAGTAGAATTTGTGAGTCGATCTAAAATTACCCAAATTGTATCTTGACTAGAAGACATCTTTGGTAACTTGGTAATGAAATCCATTATAATGTTCTCCCACTTCCATACTGGGATCACAGGTTGAACCAACAAACCGGATGGTTTTTGGCACTCGGCCTTGACCCTTGAACAAGTCAGGCACTTATTGACGTAGGTGGCAATCTTAACTTTCATATTTGGCCACCAGTATAGTTTCTTCAAGTCTTGGCACATCTTGTCCGATCCATAATGGATTGAATACTTTAGCTTATGCGACTCGTGCATAATCAGAGTTCTCAAGTCACCAAAATAAGGTATCCAACTTCTCTCATTTAAACATAACATTCCATCAGCACGGGGCTCAATATCCTTAATCATACCACCTAAATCTTCGGTTCCATAATTCTCTTCCTTTCTCGCCTTGATCTGAGTGTTTAAAATTTGCACGAGAAGGTTCAAACCAATCGTCAAAACCAAAGCTCGAACTCATAGTGGCTTAATTTGTTCCTTTCGGCTCAAGGCATCCGCCACCACGTTTTCCTTTCCCAGATGATAACGAATTTCACAAGTGTAATCGCTCAACAGCTCTAACCATCTACGTTGTCTCATGTTTAACTCTTTCTGATCAAGAATATGTTGCAAACTCATGATTAGTGAACACAACGCATTTCCTGCTGTACAAATAATGTCTCTACATTTTGAGAGCAAACACTACAGTTCCAAGCTCTAAGTCATGTGTAGTGTAATTATTCTCATGAATCTTAAGTTGGCATGACGTGTAGGCTATGACCTTCTCCTTTTGCATCAGAACCGTGCCCAATCCTTTACAAGAAGCATCATAGTAAACCACGAAGTTTTCACTACCTTCGGGTAAAGCCAAGATCGGTGCACTATACAATTTTTCCTTCAATAGTTGAAATGCAGCTTCTGCCTTTTCACTCCAATCAAACTTCATGTTCTTCTGAGTCAACTTTGTCATAGGTTTGGCAATTTTTGAGAAACCTTCGATAAATCATCGGTAATAGCCAGCAAGACCTAAAAATTGATAAATCTCTGTTGGAGTCTTGGGTGATGCCCAATCCTTTATTGACTCAATCTTAGCTGGGTCCACATGAATGCCTTCACTATCCATTACGTGACCAAGAAAGTATACCTTCGACAGCTAAAATTCACACTTTGAAAACTTGGCATACAATTCTTCCTTCTTAAGCAACTCCAAAATTAACTTAAGATGTTCTGCATGCTCTTCCTTGCTCTTAAAGTAGATTAAGATGTCATCAATAAAAATGATCACAAATTTATCCAGATATGGCTTGCACACCTGATTCATCAGATCCATGAATACCGCCTGTGCGTTGGTCAGTCCAAACGACATCACTTGAAAATCATAGTGACTGTAGTGTGTTCTAAATGCTGTCTTTAGAATGTCTTCCTCCCGAACTCTGAGTTGGTGATAACCAGATCTCAGGTCGATCTTAGAGTAGACTCTTGACCCTTGCAACTGATCAATCAGGTCGTCGATTCTCGTAAGAGGATATTGATTCTTCACAATCAGCTTGTTCAGCTTGCGGTAATCGATACACATCCGAAAAGATCCATATTTATTATTAACAAACAAGACCGAGGCTCCCTAAGGTGAGGAACTCGGTTTTATAAACCCCTTGTCAGAAAGTTCTTATAGTTGAGTAGACAGTTCTTGCAGTTCTGACGGTGCTAATCTATACGGGGCGCGTGCCACAGGTACAACACCAGGACAAAGTTGATTTGAAATTCAACTTGTTGTGTTGGTGGTAATCCATGCAAGTCTTCTATAAAGACCTTCGGAAAGTCCCATACAGTCGAAACGTCCTCAAGTGGCTTCTCCTCCGACTTATCTTTGGTTTCCTTCTTTGTAACTTGTGCCAAAAAAATTAGGAAACCTCTCTTAATATATTTATGAGTCTTAGTGTACGATATAATGCTCAACTTCGAATTCTCTACCGACATTAGGTCAATATTGAATGGGTGACCTAACATCCTCTGAGTATGGTATTAGTTTCAGAAATTCTCTTGTTGGTTAATTCGACAACATATCTAACATCTAAGGTATCGAGGGTTACATCAAGCAAAGTACTAAAAGTAGTCGACACAAAACTTCTATCGGTGCATGAATCAAATAACATATAAGCATAATGGTAGTTGAGAAGAAACATACCCGTGATAATGTTTGAGTCGGGGTTAGCGTCTCCTCCACCTAGCACATATGCTTTTCCTCTTGCTTCACCAACGTCGTTCTTGTTTCCCATTTTGTTTCCATGGTTTTGATCTTTCAGCTTTGGGCAATCACTCCTGTAGTGTCCTTTCCTTCTACACTTGAAATAGGTTACAACTCTTTGATTTACTACTTGACCTCTCTGGTTGGTAGAAGTAGTGGAATTTGTGACCTTACAATCCCGAGTCAAATACCCAACCTTGTTACACTTCCTACATCTCATAGTACATGGCCCTTTATGATGAAGCTTACACTTGTTGCAGAGAGGCAACGGTTTATTATACGATTTTCTCTCATTGTTGCCAGCCGTATAGGCTCGTGCCACATTATGCCCTCCAACATTTGGCCTTTTAAATGGTGGCTGCTGTCCACGGTTGTCTCTCTGATTGACCTCTAATCTTCTTTTGTTTTTAGCATTTTTCATAGCATATCCCTTCAAATTTTGGTCCATTAAGTTGTTGGCAATACGAACAACATCTTGGAGTTTTATAGGTTCAACAGCAATTACATTCCCTTAGATGTTATCGGGGATACCTCCAATGAATTTTTCAACTCGATCCTCCTCCTCAGGGACCATCTTGGTGCACATCATAGTCAAATCTTGAAATCTCTGAGTATAAACAGCCAAATCATTGTTCTTCACGGTTAGGTTCCACAATTCAGATTCCATCTTTTAAATTTCATTTCTTAGGCAGTACACTTCAGCCATTAGCTTTATTAGCTCTCTCGATGACATGGCAAATGCAACATGAGCTCCAATAGTCCTTTTATGTGACTTCCACCAAGTTAGTGCACTGTTTAACAGTGTGAAAGTAGCATACTTGACTTGGTATTTGTTGGGATTAAAAGGCTTCTTAGTGCTGTTAAAGTTATTGCTGCTAGTTATGATTGTTACTACTACTGGTTCAAGTTACAACTGCTGGTTCAAGTTACTACTGCTACTGTTAGTGTAATATTAGTACTGCCAGTACAAAATGTTACTACTGCTAAAAGAGTTTATGCTGTTATACTTAGTTAGTACTGTTAGTCTGTTTTAGTACTGCTAAAGAGATATGTATGAGATATATTAGGAAAAGATATATATGAGTAGAAAACACGTTGTAAGCCCATTAGGGTTCCTTGATGTATAAAAAGAGACCCTAGGGCCTTTAGTTTAGATATCTCACATCTCTCATTCATATACATTTTGATATATAGCTTCAAGGTTCTAAACCCTAGTACTACACAGAGTACTCGTATTATTGATAATAATATTGGAGCTTTTCAGTAATATCATTGTTCATACAGTTTACTGTTTCATTAATATTCTTCTAAGTATTAAAGAGTAGATTCCGCACTCTTTAGTATTCACAAAGTTTCTACCATAGTTATTTTGGATTTATCTAAAGTAACTTAACCTTTACAGGCTAAGGAATCGATCTTAAGTTAGGATCAACAAGTGGTATTAGAGCTTGTGTTCTGAATCTTTGATCTAGAAGAAACTAACAAGAAGAACCCTTTATTCACAAGGAAGAGATGGATCTAGAAACTGCTCAAACCACTACTAACGCAAAGCTACCCATTCTCAAACAGGATGAATATGATATGTGGAGGCTAAGGATTGAGCAATACTTTTAAGTACAAGACTACACTCTATGGGATGTCATAGAGAATGTAAACTCATTCAAACCAGCAGCTCAAACAACAAAAAATGCTAATGTTACCTCAACTTCACTAATACCAGGTCCTGTAACTACTAAAGAAAATGTTCAAAAGAAGAATGATGTGAAGGCAAGAAGTATGTTACTGATGGCACTTCCTAATGAACATCTAATGACATTTAATCAGTGCAAGGATGCTAAGACTTAGTTTGATAATATACAAACAAGATTTGGTGGTAATGAAGCCATAAAGAAGACTCACTTCTGAAGCAAATGTATGAGAACTTTAGTGCTCCAAGCACATAGTCTTTTGACTCTATTTTTAACAAGCTTTAGAAGATTATAAGTCAGCTGGCTATCTTGGGTGAAAATATTTCACAAGAAGATATCAATTTGAAATTTTTGAGAAGTCTACCTCCTGAGTGGAATACTCATGTTGTGGTATGGAGGAATAAACTAATCTAGACAAAATAAGCTTTGATGATCTCTACAACAATTTTAAGATTGTTGAACAAGAGGTTAAAAAACTGCAAGCTCAAGCTCAAGTTCTCAGAATATGGTTTTTGTGTCATCCCCTAGCAGTACTAATGAAGTTAATATTGCTTATGGAGTTAATACTGGTAACACTCAAGTTAGCCCTGCTAGCACTCAAGTTAGCACTGATAGTACTCAAGTTAGTACTGCTAACTTAAGTGATGACACTGTTTATGCATTTTTAGCCAGTCAACCAAACGGGTCTCAACTTGTATATGAGGACCTTGAACAAATCCATGAAGATGACGTAGAAGAGATGGATTTGAAGTGGCAATTAGCATTGTTGAGCATCAGGACAAAAATGTTTTTCTAGAAAACTGGTAGAAATATCACTATCAATGGAAGTGACACAGCTGGATATGACAAGTCTAAGGTGGAGTGTTTTAACTGCCACAAGATGGGACACTTTGCAAGGGAATGCAGAGGACCTAGGAACTAAGATAGCAGGAACAGGAATCAAGACAGCTCTAGAAGGACTGTAAATGTAGAAGAAACTTCTTCTAAATCCATTATGGCAATTAATGGAGCTGGTTTTGACTAGAGCTATATGGCAGATGATGAAGTCCCTACAAACATGGATCTTATGGCTTTTTCAGACTCTGAGGTACATAATTATAAAACTTTTTCAAAAACTTATCTAAAAGGCTTTGAAACTCTTAAAACTCAACTTGATGATTTAAGAATAGAGTTTAACAAATCCGAGTTCAATTTAGCTACTTATAAAAGAGGGTTAGCATCTATGGAAGAGCAATTTGTCTTTTAAAAAAAGAACGAGGTTATTTTTTGTGAGCAACTTGCTGTTCTTAAAAGAGATATCTCATATAAAGACGTAGAAATTAGCATGCTTAAGAGTGAGTTAGAAAAGCTTAAGCAAGAAAAAGAAAGCAATCAACTTAAGATTGAAAAATTTGATAATGCTTCTAAAAGTCTAAACAAATTAATAAGGAGTCAGATAACTGATAAAAGTAGAAAGGGTGTGGGGTTTGTAAGCTATAATGTTGTTCCACCTCCCTATACAGGGTTATTTTCACCCCCAAATCTTGATTTGTCCTACTATAGGCTAAAGGAGTTCCAACAACCTGAGTTTGAAGGCTATGGACCTAAGACTAGTAAGAGTGTTAGTGAAGATATTTCTAATGAGGTTAGGGAATCTCCTAATGCCCCATTGGTTGAGGAGTTGGCGTCATATGATAAGTTAGAAAAGAAAACTGTTTTTCCTACTATTGCTAAGATAAAATTTGTTAGACCTAAACAACAAGAAAAACCAGTTAGGAAACCAGTTAAGTATACTGAAATGTATAGGTCACAAGGTCCTAGGGGAAATCAAAGAAACTGGAACAATCAGAAGTCCCAACAGCTAGAAAGTGACTTTGTGATGTACAATAAAACTTATTTTGTCTGTGGAAGTTTTGACCATGTGCAGGCTGACTGCAATTACCATCAAAGGGAAAGGCTGGTATCTGGGAATAATTATACAAGAGTGAATTACAATTATTCTGCTAAAAAGGTTCACCCTAGTACTCATAGGAACATGGCTCCGATAGCAGTTTTAATGAAAACTGGCCTAAAAATACTTAATACTACTAGGCCTGTTAATACTGCTCATCCCAAAACTACAGTTTATAGTGCTAGACCAATGTCACATTTTTCTAAATCAGCACAATCAACTGTAAAGAGGCCCTATCAAATAAGAACAACATTAACTAACAAAAATTTTAGCCAAAAAGTTAATACTACTAAGGGAAAATTTTATACTGCTAGGCTAAAAGCAGTTAATACTGCTAGGCTAAATTCAGCAGTAGTTAATACTGTGAGGGTAAATCAGGTTAATGTTGTTAAGGACTCAGCATGTTGGGTTTGGAGAAATACCAAACTTAATAGTGCATCAATTACTTTGAAGATAACTATGTTGATGCACGAGACAGATCCAAGTCAGTGATGGCTTGGGTCCATAAAGAAAATTAATTTCCTTATTTTTATGTACATGGTCATTCACAAAAAGAAGATTAAGGATATGTTGACAGTGGATGCTCAAGGCACATGACAAGAAACATGACCTATCTCTCAGACTTCATGGAATTTGATAGAGGATATGTTACCTTTGGGGGAGGAGCCAAATGAGGGAAAATTATTGGTAAAGGAACACTTAAAACTGGTAAACTTGATTTTGAGGATGTATACTTTGTCAAGGAGTTATAGTTTAACTTTTTTAGTGTTTCACAGATGTGTGACAAAAAGAACAATGTTCTTTTTACTGACACTGGATGTTTTGTTCTGTCTCCTGACTTTAAGTTAGCTGATGAAATTCAAGTTTTACTTAAAGTTCCTAGAAAGAACAATATGTACAGTGTTGATATGAAGAATATTGTTCCTAAAGAGAGTTTAACATGTCTTGTTGCAAAGGCCACACTTGATGAATCAATGCTATGGCATAGGAGGCTAGGTCATGTAAAATTTAAAACTATTAATAAACTTGTTAAGGAAAATCTTATGAGAGGTTTACCTACAAAATGTTTTGAAAATGAAAAAACTTGTGTTGCTTGCCTTAAGGGAAAGCAACACAAAGCCTCTTGTAAGTCCAAGATTCAAAACTCTATTACTCAGCCTTTATTCATGTTGCATATGTACTTGTTTGGTCCAACTTTTATGTGCAGCTTAACGAATAAGAAATATTGTCTAGTTATCACTGATGATTATAGCAGATTTACTTGGGTTTTCTTTCTAGCAACTAAGGATGAAACTAGTGGCATTCTTAAGAGCTTTATAACTGAGGTAGAAAATCTAGTTGTAAGGAAAGTAAAGATAAGAGATGTGACAATGGCATAGTTCAAATATAGAGTTATGATGTGGAGTATTGTGAAAGAAAGGCATTAAGAGGGAATTTAGTGTAGCTAGAACTCCTCAGCAAAATGGTATTGCTGAGAGAAGAAATAGAACACTAATTGAGGCTGCTAGAACCATGTTAGCTGACTCTAAGTTGCCTATTAGATTTTGGACTGAAGCAGTTAATACTGCTTGCTATGTGCAGAATAGGGTATTAGTAGTCAAGCCTCATAACAAGACCCCTTATGAACTCTTTAGAGGTAGAACACCTTCTCTAAGCTTCATGAAACCATTTGGGTGTCAATATACCATTCTTAATACCTTAGATCATTTAGGCAAGTTTGATGGAAAGTCTGATGATGGATTTTTTGTTGGATACTCATTGAAGAGTAAGGCTTTTAGAGTATACAACATTAGAACTAGGAAAGTAAAAGAAAACTTGCATGTTAGGTTTTTGGAGGATAAGACTATTATTGCAGGTGATGGACCAAAGTGGCTATTTGATATTGGTGTTCTAACAAAATCAATGAATTATGTACCAGTTGTTACAGGTACAAACTCTAATGATTTTGTAGGTACAAAAGAAAGTGTTGGTGCAGGTCATTCTAGTGAGGAGACATGATCTAGCAAAGACTACATTTTGATGCCACTATGGAAAGATGGTTCACCATTTGATTCTTCTTCAAAGGATGCTAGCAATGATGAACCACAACCTTTTAATGATGCTGAAAAGAAGGATGATGAAGGTGGAATTAATGATCAAGAAAGGACTGAAAACAGTACTCAAGATGTTAAAACTGCTGGGCTAAGTATTAATATTGCCAGTAAAAATTTTAATACTGGTAGTCTAAATATTAATACTGTTAGTCCAACAGTTCCTACTGCTCCACTTGAATCCACATATGCTGATTTCTTTAGTGATGAATTAGAATTGGATTTAAGTAACATTGCTACCACATATCTAGTTCCTTCTACTCCAAATACAAGAATCCATAAAGATCATTCACTTGATCATGTAATTGGTGATATGCAATCTGGTGTACAAACAAGGAGAATGATAAATGAACAAAGGTTTATTAGTGTTGTTTATGATGAAAAAACTCATAAAGACCTTCATACTTGTCTATTTGCCTATTTCCTATCTCAAGAAGAGCCCAAGAAGGTAATCCAAGCATTAAAAGATCCAAGCTTGATAGAAGCTATGCAAGAAGAGCTTCTGCAATTCAAATTACAACAAGTTTGGACATTGGTGGATTTACCTTATGGTAAGAGGGCCATTGGAACAAAATAGGTGTACAAAAACAAGAAAGATAAGAGAGGTATTGTGATTAGAAACAAGGCAAGACTGGTTGCACAGGGTTACTATAACAACCCATAATTTTCTAGTACTTCCTTAATGTAATCTCTATGTATTATATTAAATACTACTTTTTCGTGAGAATAAAATTTCGTTTCATTCCATTCCATTATGTGGGATATGGAAAGTGCATTTTCTGTATGCAGGATTGAGAGAAATCTATGTCTGTCAACCTCCAGGATTTGAAGATCCAGAGTTCTCTGACAAAGTTTACAAGGTAGAAAAGGCATTATATGGTCTGCATCAAGCTCCTAGAGCTTGGTATGAGACTCTATCTACCTATTTATTAGATAATGGATTTCAGAGAGGTCAGATTGATAAGACTTTGTTTATTAAAAGAATCAAAAGTAATATTCTACTAGTTCAAGTATATGTTGATGATATCATTTTTGGATCTATTAAGAAGGAGTTATGCACTAATTTTGAGAAGTTGATGCACAAGAAATTCTAGATGAGTTCTATAGGTGAACTTACTTTCTTCTTAGGACTTTAAGTGACACAAAAAGATGATGGGATTTTCATTAGTCAGGACAAGTATGTGGATGAAATCTTGAAGAAGTTTGGTTTTTCAACTATGAAGACAACAAGTACACCTATGGAGACTTTAAAACCATTGCTCAAGGATGCAGAAGCTGAAGATGTTGATGTTCACTTATATAGATCAATGATTGGATCATTGATGTATCTAACAGCTTCTAGGCCTGATATAATGTTTGATGTATGTGCTTGTGCAAGATTTCAAGTCACACCTAAAGTTTCGCATCTTCATGCTGTGAAAAGAATCTTTAGATACTTAAAAGGTGAACCTAAATTGGGCCTTTGGTATCCTAAGGACTCACCATTTGACTTTGAAGCTTATACTGATAGTGACTATGATGGTGCAAGTTTAGACAGGAAATCCACAACAGGGGATTGTCAATTTCTTGGAAGAAGATTATTTTCATAGCAATGCAAGAAGCAAACCATAGTTGCCAACTCTACTACTGAAGCAGAGTATGTAGCTGCTGCTTATTTGCTTCCATGGTCAATCTTCTACTATTCTTTAGTATTCCTCTATACGGTGCTGTAGACAAGTACTCTGGATTCAAAATCAAATGCTGGATTATGGATATAACTTCATGAATACCATGATTTTCATTGACAATGAAAGCACCATCTACATAGTTAAGAATCCAGTGTTTCACTCAAAGACTAAGCACATTGAGATTAGACATCACTTCATCAGGGATTCAAATGAGAAGAAGCTTATTCAAATGATTAAGATTCACACTGATCACAATGTTGCTGATTTACTCACAAGAGCTTTTGATGTTGGAAGATTTCAATATCAAATTGCAAGTATTGGAATGCTTAACCTCTGAAGCATTGATTGAGGGGAGGTTAATTACTACTGCTGTTATAATTAATACTGTAAGATTTGAGAGAAAGCAAAAACAGATAGGGAGAAAAAGTGAACTTAAAAGAATAGAGAGATGTGTGAACCAAAACAGAAAGAGTGTTTAAGAGAAAAAAAAAGAAAAGAGAGATGTAGTGATTTCAAAGAAATAAAATAAAGATGTAGTGAGTTCAAAAACAGAAAGAGAGATTTGCGAAATAAAAACAGACAGAGTGTTTCAGTGAGTAAAAGAATTGAGAGATACAGTGAGCTTAAAAACAGAAAGAGAGCTTGTGAGAATCAACATTGATGATGGAAATGCCTTTTAGAACAGAATTGAGGTTAAAACTGGTACCTCAAAAGTTAATACTGCTAGGCTAAACTTAGTATTACTAGGAATTATTTAGTACTGTTAGTCTAAACTTAGTACTGTTGGGCATTACTTAGTAGTGTTAGGTGATCGTTGTCAATAGTGTATATATATATTATATAGGCGAACCGGCAAATCACTTTTAACAAGCGATAAACCAACTCACAAATAAAATACAATTCTGGAAGTACCAACTTCGAAAGTAACCCCTTCTAGTCGTTTCCCGAGTCGTTTTTGTTCCTGCGAGGTGTGAATTGAGCTTCGTGTTGACGTTTATGATCGAGATTTTGAATAGATTAAGATTTTGGATTTTGGATTCTAATTTCTACAAATATAAAGCAAAAACAAGCAACAATTAAAGCTAGAACGAATTAAACACAAAAAATGTTAACGGGAATTTAAAACGCGACTTAAAACCCTAAAACTTTAAATTTTAACCCTAGAAATGCAAATTTATTTTTTAAAAGTCCTAAATGATAAAATAAAATTTTAAAAAAAAGAATTGTATTTTTTGACTTTTATTTTATTTATTATGAATTAAAAACGGTTTTAATTAAGAAAAATGATTAAAAATATACAACTATTACTAAAAATTTTGGAAAATTACTAAAAAAATGCTTTAAGCTATGCAGAATGCAGGAAAAATAAGACTTTTGAAAAATTGCTTATAAATAAGCAGTTAATAAGCCAAACAGCTTATTAAGCTAACAAGACAAACTACCCTTAAATAATAAATGTTGCAAGGGATTTATGAAAAAGTCCCAAGGGCGAGTTGGTAGAGGGTGTTGGTGTTAAAACGTTGGGGGTTAAGGTAGAGGTCTAGGGTTCGACCCTGGGCTTCCAAATACTCCCAATGTTTTTATTTTGCTACTTTTTTTTTACAAACTTATTTAAAAGCTCAAAATAATAACTTTTTGTGAAAACACTTTTTATGAAAAGCACAATTAAGCACAAAAATAAGCTAAAAGGGTGACAGAATGCTATTAAGCTTTTGAAGTAACAAGCTAAACTGTTGGGCTTTTTAAGAGTAAATAAGCAAATAAGGAAGTTAATAAGCCTTAACCAAATTAAGACATAGACTAAATAAGCACTTAAAGACCAAAAATAAGTAAAAAGAATAAGCTGGAAGACAACTAAAAGGCAATAAGGCAGTGGACTTAAGAATGCTATTAAAGGACTTATGACAAATTTCAAACAAAGATTAGACACTAATAAGTACTTTATAATAAGCTGAAAAGTGAAAACAGATTAAGAGCTTGACTCGGATAACACAATTAAGCAGGAAATAAGCACATTACATAAAAACATAAGCTAAAACTAGATGATGCAAAAGGGCTTATACTTCTGATTTAAGGGATTTAAGTGATAAAAGAGCTTCTGCAGCCCTAAAATAAGCTAGACTAATGAGCTTAAGAGACCTTAAAAATGGAAAACAGAATAAGCTTACAAACCAATGAGCTTATGCTATTGCTTTCAAGACTTGAATCAAACTATAACTAACTTAAATCTAGAATTAAAAATAGGCTTTTGGCATTTAAACTAAGAAAACTAAAATGACAAGTTATGAATTAACTATGGAGAACAAGTACAGGGGTAAATCCAACTCAAACTAGTGTATTTTGAGACTGAAATGAAACTCAAAAAGACACCAAAATGGCTTTTAAGCAAGAATCAGATGGGAGTGGTTTAAGAAGGCACTAAACTCACAGATGCATACTATCTATATTTTAAACCCTAAAACTGAGTTTTAAAACTTAAAAACTTAAACAAATTGACCCAAAGGCCTATTAATAGCTTACCAAAGTTGGCTTCTGGGTACAAAGGCTAACTAGCAGTACTAACATAGGTTAGTACTGCTTGTGCCAAACACCCCTTTAAATTCTTAAACACTCATTTTGAGCTTGATTAGGACTTTTAAGCTGAAATTCTTGAAAACAGATTTTTAACTAACTATATTAATTATTAATGAGCAAAATTCAACCACTGATAAGCACTTAATGATAAGCTAACAGAATAAGCAGTATTAAGCTTTTTTAGGACAAACTGTAAGAAAAACAAGAACAAGGGAGTCTATGCCATCACAAAACACAAGTAAACAATAAGAAAAATTAATAAGCATAGAAAAGGAATAATAAGAACAAAATAAGCACTTGAACAGTAAATAAGCTATAATAAATGAAAATGGAAACTTAATTTTTATTGAATAAACTTGGAGAATTCAATACTTGGAAATTAGAATTTCTTTAACAATAAGCTTAAAACTAAGTTCTTAACATGATAAAATTGCTAGAAAGGAAGGTTGAACAAGATGATCCTTTTTGTGAATTCGTCTTCCCTATTTATAGGGAAGACTTGTGCTTCTTTGTGAGGAAAGATTGTCACAGCCTTGAATCCTTCCAATCATCCTAAAATTACATTTGGAAAGCTCAAATCTTTGACCAATCACCATTAAATCGCATCTTTATCTCTTTTGACTTTGTCCCATAACTGTAAACGCGTCATTTTTTCCAATTGGATGGTTTAAAAGTGCCACGTGGCACTAAGGGTGTGTAGAGATTGTGTTGAAAGCAAATCATGCAAAGGAGGGAGGGGTTTGGCTTGGTTTGGGCCTTCCTGCCTTTCTCGGTATTATTTTATAGTTTTTCAAACTTAGGATTAAAGAGATAATGGGTGTTAGGGTTAGGGATTAACGGTGTAAGGTTGCAGGGGCTATATGTGTTAGTCCCTAAGGACTAACGATGTAATTGGGATAATGAGGTTATGGTTTGGGCTGTTGGTTTAAATAATTAGGCCGGTTTGGTTTATTTTAGACTTTGGGCTTTTTATTGTTTAAGGCATAATGGTTTTATGTTAATGAGCTTATCCGGCCCATTAACTTGGGTACGGGTTGGCCCACTAAGATGCATACGCCTTCGGCTTTGATTTTCCACGCTCTTTCCAATCTCGTGCTCGGTTTTTGCCTTGTTTTTTGTCTTTTTGTGAATATCCGTTACCTGCACAGTAAATACACAAAACAAGCATATATTTGGCATTTTAAGTCCATTTTTGGTCATTTAAGCTCGTTTTATTTAGGAAAAGGTATGTGTATTTAAGCACATACCAAATCCAACCACCATCATACAAAAATATAGTTTATTCCTCACGCAATAAAATAATCCATGCTTAAAAACAAAAAATTTCAACCCCTTAAATTAAATACCTGAAAAGTAGGCAAAGTGTAAAATTAAAGGATTAAGATATTACTAGTTTTTTTAACACTCCCCGTTATTCCATTTCTTTCTTGCACACCATTTTCATATATATTTCATTAAGTATAGACTGCAGGATCTTTCATTATTGGATCATAACTTTTAGGATCACTGAAAAGAAAACACCTCAATCCCTAAGGTTCCCTAATAGATAAATTCGTCATCCTTGATTTATTTCAATTAATTCCCAAACAAGCTTAAAAACGATATCATTGTTAATTACAGTTGGGATGCTAACGCAAACTCAAATGTGCAATTTGTGTAAAAACTTCTCCTCTCGACGGGATATAATATATTAAGGTTGTGTGCCCAGTTTGATTTTAACCATCAACCCACAATTTTAGAATAGTTTATAAACCTTTCCAAGTTTCACGTTCCACTTTTAGTTATATGAATTCAAAGGTGAGATTGTCCCATGTAGCAACATTTCTTCTCGTTTACAATCCCAACCATCTGTCGGCTAAGTTACCAGGGCTTGTTGAGCACCACCACAGAGAATAATTTGTCCTAGACTCTCCCGACTTTTGAACCATTGATAAAAAATTTTCCGTAAAACTGTATTAGGTTTAGTAACTCAAAGCAATGCTAATTCCTTCCAAAATTAAGACATTATAGTAAGTTATTCCTTTGAGTGACTTTCTTCTCGGAACCCAAGGAGTCCCGTCCTCATTGTCAATAGTTACCCAGTGCTTTTGAACACCCCACAAGATGAAACTGATCAGAATTAACAAACGTCCGGTTTCAAAATTTTGTAGGGATTAACAAGTTTAAAGTTCATAAAGCAATGTTTTAGGTTTTAGAAAAAGTTCATTTTCTCTTATTTAATTAAGCAACATATACTATCAACATTAGTAAATTTATTCACATCCATTTCATATTTATCGTTTTAATCAATTTTTTTTTTTTTTTCATTTTTCATTTTTCATTTTTTTTGTCAACATTTTCATATTTACACAGTATATCTAGGAAAATTTTCTTTTTAGAAAATAAAAAACAATATTTTGGATCAAAAACACTTATATATCAATCATCGATAAAGCTTTGTTACCTAAAAGTGTTGGAGCTTAACAGACTTATTAAGAGTGATAAAAATATCTAACATGTCTTTCAAAAATAGCACACGTAATATTAAGTCAAATTTAGGAGCTACCAGGGGAGAAAAAGCCACAAATTACACTTATGAGCTTTTAAGATTTCCGAACAAGATTATCCTTGCTTCGGCATTCAGACTTATTATGGTAAATAACTCATCAATTTTAGTTTCTTCCGCAAAATTAAAATCGTTAATAAAAGATCCGTGAAATCTTAGCCAAATAAAATTAAGCTTATGCATATTTAAGTCATTTTATGGACTTGCAAAATCTTGGCCTCTTGAGCAAAATTACGCATTTTAAAAGCTTCTTGTATTAAAAGACTAGCAAAAGGTTAACATTTTAAAGGATATGGGAGTAAGCCTAGAGCTCAACATGCTCGGGTCCAAGTCAAAAATTATTCTTATTCTCACCAGCGGAAAGTCAACATTTGTGATAAACACTTATTTTATTTTTGCAATTTTTTTTTATTTTCTTGGTAAAACGGGGTTACGTGAAAGACATAGACAAATGCAAGTAGGATCAAATTGAAAGATTCCCCCCCCCCCCCCTCCAGACTAGAATGATACATTGTCCTCAATGTGTGGGGGTTGCCAACCCCCTCATACTAATTCCAAAGTATATGCCTAATATAAAAGGGAATCTCACGTAAATATAAAGCCGTTTATTAATTATGCCAATGATTAAATGTTAGTCAATAAGATCAAGGATATAGGATTCCCAAAATAAGCATGCAAATGGATGAAGATCGAGTGAGTGTTGGACAAAACCACGAGCACGAGAGTCTTCATAATCTAGGGGATCCTGCCAATCATCACAGACAACAAAAAACACAAGATTGGAAGAGGCGAGCCTCCTCACGTTAAACTTATTAGAAAATAGAAAAAAGATAGAAACACAGGTTACCTCCCGAGAAGCACTTTGTTTTTGTTGACCGAGTCACGAGCTTGACTCGACCCCGAATTTAATTATCCATAGGGAAGGTTTGGAGATCCGGGACAACCATGGGTGAAATGTCCCCTCCAAAGTAATGTTTGAGTCTATGACCGTTCACCTTGAAGTTAGGTCCGTTGGTTGAAGATAACTCAACGATACCATAAGGGAAAACTTGGGTGACGGTGAACAGTCCGGTCCAGTGGGTCTTAAGCTTGCCCGAGAAAATCTTTAATCAAGAATTGAAGAGAAGGACTCGATTGCCGACGTTAAAAACGCGGTTCTTGATTTTGGAGTCGTTAATATTCTTCTTTTTCTCTTTGTAGATTAAAGAGTTCTCGTAAGCTTGATCACGAAGTTCATTAAGTTCATTCATTTGAACTTTCCAGTGATCTCCCGCGGTCTTAAGGTCGAAATTGCAGTGCTTCAAGGCCCAATATGCCTTATGTTCAAGCTCGATGGGAAGATTACAAGCCTTTCCGTAAACAAGCTTGTAAGGAGTGCACCAGATGGGTGTTTTAAATGCAGTACGAAAAGCCCATAATGCATCTTCCAACTTGTCAGACCAAGAAGCACGGTTTTCACCTATGGTTCTTTCTAATATACGTTTCAAACCACGATTTGAAACCTCCACTTGTCCACTCGTTTGGGGATGATACACGGTAGAAATTCGGTGGGTAACCCCATATTTAAGCATGACCTTTATGAATTAGTCATTGCAAAAATGAGTATCGCGATCACTAATAATAGCACGAAGAGTTCTAAAACAGGCGAAAAGAGATTTTAAGAACTTACAAACAACTCGGACATCATTCGCAGGGAGCGCTTTCGCTTCCACCCATTTTGACAAGTAGTCAACGGCCACGAGAATGTACTTGTTCCCTCGAGAAGACGGGAACGAGCCCATAAAGTCGATGCCACATATGTCAAAGATCTCACAAACCTGAATTATATTTTGAGGCATTTCATCACGTTGCAAGATTTTGCCTTGACGTTGGCACCATGATGTCCCCCGGTGGATCCATTATGGCAAGCCATGAGGATATCAACGGCTTCTTGGCCGTATACACACCGTCTAATCACTTGATCCACATAAATCCTAAACAAGTAGGGGTCGTCCCAAAAATAATTCTTAACATCTTTAAAGAATTTCTTTTTTTGTTGGGACGACATCCCTTTTATAATAAAGTTTCCCGCATGGTAGTTTGCAATGTCGGCAAACCATGGGGTGTTAGAATCACCACGAAAAGTCACCATCCCAAGTGTCTCGAGAGGAAATGTTTCGGTAATTTCCTTTTTCTCTGGATCACTTTGATGGGGATTCTCTAATCTGGATAGGTGGTCAGCCGCTACATTCTCTGCTCTGTTTTTATCACAAATAATGACATCAAATTCTTAGAGGAGGAGAATCTAACGGAGCAATCTTGGTTTAGCATCTTGCTTAGCGACCAGATACTTGAGAGCCGAATGGTCAGTATACACTATGGTCTTTGACAAGACTAGATAAGGTCGGAATTTTTCAAAAGCATACACCACGGCTAATAATTCTTTTTCTGTTATGGTGTAATGAGCTTGGCCATCGGTCATAGTCTTGCTTGCATAGTGTATTGGCTGAAAATGTTTGGTCTTTCGTTTCCCCAGGATTGCCCCAACTGCAAAGTCACTAGCATCACACATAATTTCAAAGGGTAAGTCCCAATCGGGGGCAACTAATATTGGAGCTTCGGTTAGTTTTTCTTAAGGGTCTCGAATGCCTCTCGACATTCGGTCGAGAAAATGAATGGAGTCTCTTTTTCAAGAAGATGGGTCATCGACCGAGCGATTTTATAAAAATCTTGAATAAATCGACGATAAAACCCGGCGTGACCTAGAAAACTCTGAATTCCTTTGACGGGCGTGGGAGGAGGTAATTTTGCAATAACATCAACTTTTGCCCTATCTACCTCAATCTCAGATTTCTAAATCTTATGGTCGAGGACAATGCCCTCCTTGACCATGAAGTGGCACTTCTCCTAATTTAGAACAAGATTGGTGTCTTCGCACCTTTTGAGCATATTATCTAAATGGGAGAGGCAAGATGAGAAGGAATCCTCAAAGACCGAGAAATCATCCATGAAGACTTCCATAGTTTCCTCGATCATGTCGTGGAAAATGGCCATCATGCACCTTTGGAACGTGCCAGGAGCATTACATAAGCCGAAAGGCATACGTCGATAGGCAAATGTTCCATAAGGGCAAGTGAAAGTAGTCTTCTCTTGGTCTTGCGGGTCAATCGGGATTTGAAAATACCCGGAGAATCCATCTAAGAAACAATAGTACTCGTTCCCAGCTAATCGTTCTAACATTTGGTCCATGAAGGGTAACGGGAAATGGTCTTTTCGGGTGGCATCGTTAAGTTTCCTATAGTCAATACAAACACGCCACCCGGTAACTAACCTAGTCGGAATTAACTCGTTATCTTCATTTGTCACAACGGTCATTCCACCCTTTTTGGGTACACAATGCACGGGGCTAACCCACGGACTATCCGAGATAGGGTAAATCAATCCGGCATCAAGGAGTTTTACAACTTCCTTTTTGATAACTTCATGAATTTTTGGATTAACCCTTCTTTGATGTTGGACCGCCGGTTTAAAGTCATCCTCCATTAAGATTTTGTGAGTGCAAAATTGCGGGTCAATACCCTTAATGTCGGAGAGTTTCCAAGCAATTGCTTGCTTGTGAGACTTTAAAACCTTTATGAGGCGTTCCTTCTCTTCGTCTTTCAAGTTTTTAGCAATAATGACGGGTAATTTATTGGTACCCTCCAAAAATGCATACTCGAGATGAGAAGGTAAGTCCTTGAATTCAAGCTCCGGAGGTTCATCAATTGAGGATTTAACGCTTTTAAGTTCTTCACCCTTTAGGTCCTTCAGAGGGAAAGGAGAGTACGGGTCATTATTTAACATTTCTTCAATTAGACGAATGTCTCCCTCCGGATCAAATTCAGCATCATCAATTCCAGGTGGAACTAGGTCACTTGCAAGATAAGCTTCAATTTCTTCTAGAATGAAATCACCTCCCTCAAATGGAGTAAATGAGGGAGAAGATTTAGCAATGATTGGTTTAGAAATTGGAGTAGATTGCCACTCTCAGAATTGTCAGAAAATACTAACACTTCTTGAGAATACTCCTCATAAGCTATATCGATGACATCGATTCGGTTAATTGATTCAGCATCATTGTAGGAGTATCTTGAAGTGTTACCAACTCTGAATGTTATGGCTTCATCACTCACTCGGAGAGTTAATTCTTCATCGTAAACATCAATCAAAGCTCGTGCCGTCCTCAAAAAGGGTCTCCCGAGAATTAAGGGAACTCGAGGATCGACAACATTATTAAGGACTACAAAGTCGGCCGGAAAATAGAACTTTCCTACTCTTACAAAGACATCTTCGGCAATGCCGGTTGGTCTAGTAGTAGACCGGTCCGCAAGCTCAAGAATCATTTGAGTAGGAGTAAGTTCGAGGAGTGAAAGCTTCCTCCATATGTAGAGAGGCATCAAGTTGATGCTTGCACCAAGATCGGCCAAGACTAAGCATTCAACTATCTCTGGAAAATTACATGGAATGAGGAATTTACCGGGGTCTCCTAGTTTCTCGGGTAACTTCTTTAGGATAACCGCTAAACAATTCTCATTCACCGGTGTATTGGCTAATTCAAATAATTTCTCCTTATTGCTAAGAAGATTCTTGAATGTGGAAGCGAATTTGGGCATGTAGAGTAAAGCATCCGTGAAGCTAAGATCGAAGTGTAAGCTTCGAAAGATTTGAAGAAACTTCATCATTTGATGATCGTCTCTTTCTCGGAGCTTTTGGTTGTTGAGTCTCGAAGGATAAGGTAAATCTGGTTTAGGCTTAGGAGCAATAACGGGCTCAGAGGTTGGTGCTTGAGGTTGGACATCCGGAGGTTGGACTTTTTCGGTACTTGGTTGCACCGGATCCTTTGTTACCTCGGGCTCTCTTTCCACCACCTTAGGAGAAGAAGAGAAAGGAGGAGGAATTGGAGGTCCATCGTAAGAAACACCACTTCGGGTGGTGATTGCTTTCAAGTCACCTTTCGGGTTAGTAACGGTATTGCTAGGAAGAGGACCCGAACCTGAACCTGAAGGTTTGTTCATTTGAAAATAATTACTCAACATGTTCTCAAGCTTGTTGTTTTGTTGCAACATCGTGGCCTGAAATTCGTTTTTCAACTCAGCTTTCATATTAGTTATTTGATTTTGCATAGCTCGCATGTTTGTTTCATTAACTTTCATGTAATTTGCGAGTTCATTAGATTGAGTTGGTGGAGTCGGAGCTCGGTAAGTCGAATTTCCTGGGTTATAATTATTTCCTCAGTTTTGATTGTTTTGAACTGGTGGAAAACCGGGTGGTCGAACTTGATGAACTATACTCGGAGGGCGGTGTCCAGCATTTCCCTGATTAGAGTTTACTGCGGCTGCAGAAACATATGCTTGAATATTATCTTGATAACCTGAAGCGTTGCCATCGGTGGCAAGACACTAGTAGTAAGGGTGTGGACCACCACAAGTAACACAACTCTCTTCAACCGCTTTAACGGAAGCTGGAGGAGGGGTTGTGTTTTTAAGAAGCAAAGACTTAACAGCATCGGTGAGTGCAGCAACATCGGGTGAAAGACCTAAGGTAGAAGTGTTCGTACTCACTTTGGAAACAACCGGTCTTTTTTGTGAAGTGCGAACTTTTGACTCATTCTCGATAAGGGTTAAGGCATCCTTAGGAGTCTTAGTCAAAAGATTGCCACCGGCGGCTGCATTCAACGAATCTTGATCGGTTGATGTTAAGGAATTATAGAAAGTGTTAATTTAGTGTAATTCTGTGAAACCGTGATGTGGGCATGCACGAAAGAGATCTTTGAATCGCTCCCATGCCTCACAGAATGATTCATCAAATCGTTGCTGAAAATTCGTAATCTCATTGCGGAGATTTGTGGTTTTTGAAGGAGGAAAGAATTGGTTAATGAATTTGGAAACAAGATCTTCCCAAGTTACTACTATAGGAAGCGAGGGGGCCTTTTTCGAGCCAATCACAGGTGCTGCCCCCTCGATGGAAAATGGAAAAGCAAAGCTTAATCAGACGAATTAGGCACATCTTTAAAACTTAATACGGTCGAAGTATCTTGTTGAACTAACGAATATGAGCATGAGGACTTCTTTCTCAAAACCGCAAAATTGCATAGAACGTTACCTTAGAATTGAGTAACCGGTGTTTTAAACTCAAAATCATTCTCCGCTAGAAATAGCGGGTAATAACGTGGCATCTCTGAACCCTCGGTAGGTTCTTAGGAGCAATTCTCGCCATAATAAACTGTGTATCCGGCCATCGTAACTACGGTTTTTTAACATTTAGTCGGATCGCTTTGTTTGAATGATTTTTTAATTACGAACGTCTACTGGAGTTTTGACGGTTCGACAACTGGACCAGACGAACGAGTGTGCATGCAACTAAAAACACAATCTTTTATTAAACATTAAACACAAAAATTATTTTTTGGTAAATCCAGAAGTCAAATGGAGCACGGTAGCTCTCTAGAAAAACGCAACAAAAGAAGCGGATGACGGGTAGCGGGAAAATCGCGTAAGAAATTTTTAAAAACCTTCTCCTTTCGGGTCGAAGTTCGTAGGATCAACCCTCCTTATACCTCTCTTATAGTTTGTAATCCTAAAGGTGGGCCGATTTAACAATTGACAACTCGATTTCTTTTGTTGTTTTTTTTATTTTCATTTTTTTTTGGTTTTTTGATTACATTATAATATTTTTGTATATTTTTTATATGAAAATATTTACAAAAACAAGAATAACATCCGAGGAAGGATCTTCAAAAAACAATCTTCAAACTATAACTTAAAATTCGTAACACAGCCTCCCCGGCAACGGCGCCAAATATTGATCGTTGTCAATAGTGTGTATATATATTATATAGGCGAACCGGCAAATCACTTTTAACAAGCGATAAACCAACTCACAAATAAAATACAATTCCGGAAGTATCGACTTCGAAAGTAACCCCTTCTAGTCGTTTCCCGGGTCGTTTTTGTTCCTGCGAGGTGTGAATTGAACTTCGTGTTGACGTTTGTGATCGGGATTTTGAATAGATTAAGATTTTTGATTTTGGATTCTAATTTATACAAATATAAAGCAAAAACAAGCAACAACTAAAGCTAGAACAAATTAAACACAAAAAACGTTAACGGGAATTTAAAACGCGACTTAAAAACCTAAAACTTTAAATTTTAACCCTAAAATGCAAATTTATTTTTTAAAAGTCCTAAATGATAAAATAAAATTTTAAAAAAAAGAATTGTATTTTTTTTTACTTTTATTTTATTTATTATGAATTAAAAAACGGTTTTAATTAAGAAAAATGATTAAAAATATACAGCTATTACTAGAAATTCTGGAAAATTACTGAAAAATGCTTTAAGCTATGCAGAATGTAGGAAAAATAAGACTTTTGAAAAACTACTTATAAATAAGCAGTTAATAAGCCAAACAGCTTATTAAGCTAACAAGACAAACTACCCTTAAATAATAAATGTTGCAAGGGATTTATGAAAAAGTCCCAAAGGTGAGTTGGTAGAGGGTGTTGGTGTTAAAACGTTGGGGGTTAAGGTAGAGGTCCAGGGTTCGACCCTGGGCTTCCCTATATTCCCAATGTTTTTATTTTGCTAATTTTTTTTACAAACTTATTTAAAAGCTCAAAATAATAACTTTTTGTGAAAACACTTTTTATGCACAATTAAGCACAGAAATAAGCTAAAAGGGTGACAGAAGGCTATTAAACTTTTGAAGTAACAAGCTAAACTTTTGGGCTTTTTTTAGAGTAAATAAGCAAATAAGGAAGTTAATAAGCCTTAACCAGATTAAGACATAGACTAAATAAGCACTTAAAGACCAAAAATAAGTAAAAAGAATAAGCTGGAAGACAACTAAAAGGCGATAAGGCAGTGGACTTAAGAATGCTATTAAAGGACTTATGACAAATTTCAAACAAAGATTAGACACTAATAAGTACTTTATAATAAGCTGAAAAGTGAAAACAAATTAAGAGCTTGACTCAGATAACATAATTAAGCAGGAAATTAGCACATTACCTAAAAACATAAGCTAAAACTAGATGATGCAAAAGGGCTTATACTTCTAATTTAAAGGATTTGAGTGATAAAAGAGCTTCTGCAGCCCTAAAATAAGCTAGACTAATGAGCTTAAGAGACCTTAAAAATGGAAAACAGTGTGAAAACTAGAAGGGGGGTTGAATAGTTTACCACTTTTTAATTAAAGGTTTTGAAGTGTTTGTAAAAAATTCTAGATTTAAATTTATGTGAACTCAACACTTGCACAATATGAACAATATATTTATCTAAATAATTGATATGATAGTATGAGAAGATAATGTAAGACAAGAGATAAGAGTAAGAACAATTAAACACAACACGAGGATTTATAGTGGTTCGGTAACGAAGCACCTCTTCGCCCTACTCCACTCCCCGAGCACCTAACTCGAGAGTTTTCTTCACTATGTCAACAAGCTCCCTTATGGCGGAGAAAACCGTACACAACGTTGCTTACACCAATTTATGACACAAAGCTAAATGTCGCGTTCTAATCTTAGCTAGAACCAATCTATCCACAACACTACCTTCACGACTCAGCGACTTCCAACTTCTTACAACTTCAAGACATTTCTTACAACATCCACTTTCCACACGAACTTATGCCACAACTAAATTAATACACTACTTAGTAAGATCACCACGATCAATCTATACGTACCAAGATCTGCCAAGAAAAAAAAATATTTTCCCCCCCTTTTATCTACTACACATAAATACAAGATATACAAAAGTATTAACATGTTATGATATGGATGTCAATAAGATTGCAACAACACACAAAGGTGTAATACTTCTTCACTTGAGGATGGAAGTATCTTCTCTTGGCACTTGAGGAATTGAGGTCTTGGCTCACATGGAAACAAAGCTTTATGATTAAATTATCAAAGGATTTTGATGAGATGTTTGGGCTTGTTTTAGAACAAAAGAATGATGCAAAATGTGAAAATTATAGGAAAAGTCTAGTATTTATAGGACACAAACTGGGGGGATCGTCTTACCAGGCTGTCCCCTTAAATAGGTTGGCGGGTCCCCCTTAATTTAACATGGGGCCAGCCCGTGTGATTGTATGGAGGTCTGCCAAGAACTAGGCTCCCCAGTGTTCTTTGTGTAGGGGAGATTTTTTGGTGAACTTTTCTAGCCGTTTTAGTCCGAAAAATTTGAATTTTCAAAATAGTTATTTTGCGAATAAAACATTTCTTTTAATTGTAAAAAAGTTTTGTAATGTTTATAAGAATGTATACAACATTTTATAAAAGCGTAAGGTTGAATAAAAATTTCCTTTGATCATAAAATGCATTAAGCATTTAATTATTCATACCTTTAAAGTGATGTGATTGTTGAAATGAGAAATGTACTACTAATTACTTGTATTCTTTTAATTTTACGTTGAACGTTATTTATATTTGTGATTATCAAAACGTAAAGATGTGAAAAAGAATAGAAATGATTTAGGCTTATATTTTTTTATCAACAATCTCCCCCTTTTTGATGATTACAAAATTTAAACTCATTAAATGTAAAATTATTTTTAAACAAGTATTTAGTGAGTTTCATGTCATTTCTTCTCTTTTTTGTAGAATCAAAAAGACATCGTCGAGAATTGCTAGTTAAATCGACATAATAAATGCCCCCCTTGATGTGTGCCCCCCTCGTTCGAGGGCACCAAGGAATCGAGTTATGGTTTCTTGACTACAAAAACGAGTTAGAACAATACAAATATTTCTAACATGTAACAAGAAGGAAGGAAAAATATGACAAGTGCAAGGAAACATCAAAGCAAAAAAAATACTTCATTTATTTAAGACAATGTGTGTGAATAACACACAAGCATACAAAAATAAAAAACAAATATTGTAACACCCCCAAAATTTACAACAACGCAGCGGAATACCACTTTGGGGTGTTACTTCGTAATACACAGCAATAGATACAAGAGAACGACCTCTAGGTGTCTTTTGAATAATAACATTTGTTGATTTAATAAAAATCTGAATTTAATATAACATTTGTCCCATAATTTGCATCACAATGAAAAGCTTGAATGTAAAGACTCCAATGCACATCAAATAGTCCAAGCATCTAATTCACCTGAGAAAAACATGCTTAAAAGTGTCAACATTAAAGTTGGTGAGTTCATA
>BQNB010025191.1:0-57151 GCA_026074375.1 Tanacetum coccineum
ACCCGTTCCCGAAGAATGGCTATCAGTGCCATTCCTAGTTGCGTCACGTGCGGCCAGAGCGGCACTGACACCTTGATCAATCATAGCTTGGAGTTGGGCATTTGTGACCGTAGTGGTTGTGGCTGGTGTTGTTGTTGTGGCCGGTGTTGACCTTGTGGCTCTTTTTGGTGCCATTTTCTTTAATCACAAGAAAATACAATACCCGTTAGATTTCATAAAATCATAACCATGACATGACATATCCATGATAAATAAAGTGAGATCACATCACACAGTGAAACATATAACCAACACAAGATCGACATAACATAATACATCCATTCCATATATAACCTGGAAATATACATGATCTGTTTGGTACAAAATGATTCCCTATCGCTAGGTTACAAAATGAAAATCAACATAGAGCCCTACTAGCCGGGAGTTACCCGTAATACTTAGTAGGCTATACAGGATAGCTAATCAGAAATAAAAGATCTATACAGGATAGCTAACCAAAACAAAAGATCTATACCGCCTGCTAGCTGGGAGTAACCCATAAAACTTAACAGACTGCATAGTAGATACAATCATAACCAAAGTCTAGGAACTGCTACCAGTGTCCTCCAATGTGTCCACGCGCGCTCCAGCCTCCAGGGCCTGGGTACGCATGATATACTGAACAACAAGATCATCTGCAGCCTGACGCTGCCACTCGTGGCGACGCGCATCAGTCTCTAATACTGTAACTCGTGCCTCTAATGCCCTGCAGTGTCTAATGCCCTGCAGTAGCTTCAACCTACTTCCAAGTCCCTGACGGGTCTGAATACTCTCTGCTCGTAAGCAAGACTCTCTCTCTTCAATACCTCAATCTCAGCTCCACAGCTGCAACTATCCATCTGGGACATCGTGATGCCGTGAGTAAAACTCCTAACTCCTCTACTGCAACATCTACCTTAACTGACCCTTATGTTGACCATCTCTTTTAAGGAGTCATCATCCTCCCTCTCAAGTATCATGAAACCTGGACCCTCATAAGTGTCTCTACAAACTATGATCGACTCTATAGGCCATAGTGGTCTGGCTGTCTTGCAGCAGCAGCAGCAGAACTCTCCCCAACCTCACAAACTATGTCTATGAGTAGTAAGTAGTAGCCTCCTTCCGATGCGTGTGTCAGGCCCGGTAATATCAGCTCTGCGGCTAGTTATGGTGTAGGTAGAGGTAAAGGTAACAACTGGGGTCCTGATGGGATTAGTGAATATGAGTGGATTGGTGCTTGCAGCTCACATCATGCCCATGGCGCTCTAGTATGTGGGGGTCGAATACGTGGAGATAAAAAGAATGGTGGTAGTGGAGGTGTAG
Organism: Tanacetum coccineum; assembly: GCA_026074375.1. Taxonomy (NCBI): domain Eukaryota; kingdom Viridiplantae; phylum Streptophyta; class Magnoliopsida; order Asterales; family Asteraceae; genus Tanacetum; species Tanacetum coccineum. Next base: position 1,342 of record BQNB010025191.1, read on the forward strand.
GTGCCTCATCCTTAGCTGGCACTAAATCCTCAGGATGCTCAGGCTCCGGAATGTACACAGGTACATGATCCTCCAGCTTCATTCGGATCTAGGTACAAACTCTTAGACGTGGTGCCTGTCCAACAACTGTCGACAGCCTCCTCGTAAGGATCCTCAGATGGAATACTCCAAGATCGTGCCTCGGAGTGAACAGAAGTATAGGTAACAACGGAATCAGCTGACATGACTACTGTGACTAGCAGAAATAACTTATGTGAGTATATAATATAAGGCTCTTATTGTAATATACGTAATATATTATAACCACGTATATCAATTATGAATGCATCTAGTCCAACTAACTAATGCAACAACTAGTATCCCATAAAAACCCTTTTTATGAATGCAATGTTTGAAAAACTGATATAGGTCCACACAAAAACATTTGACCTGGTTCTCTATAACCTTGGCTCTTGATACCAATCTGTAACACCCCCAAATTGGGTCGCAGCGGAATAAGGGTCCGGGGCGTGTTACTTCATAGATCAATAACACAAGATATATATAGAACGACCACAAAGTCGTTTGAAAACTGATACATTGGATTTAACAAATATTTGATACAAATAGCCCGAAGCTTTAACTTGTTCCTTATTATTATTACAAAGATACTGGTTCACAACACATGAGTTTCCCAAAACATAATACAACCATATCTTTAGCATGACTTCCCAAAACAAAATCACCAATGTATCCTTGGCACCTTATGCTTACTGATCTCCTGAAAAACATTGCTTTAAAACGTCAACAATAAATGTTGGGTGAATTGGATAGGTTTGATAAATCATAATAACAGGACCGCAAGACTTTTCCCGTGATAATGCAACAGATGCAGACATCACAAAACCAGATTACATTTTCCTAAGCTCATGACACTGAAGCTCGACGATCTTTCTTGCAATAATAATATATATTGCAATTTCTGCCCGATTAGATGTTTAACCCGAAACATCCCCAAATCTTGAGACATTTTGCTGAGTGCTTCAGGTATGGTCTCTGATCATTGTTTGGATCAGGATTGTCTTTCCTTTTGTATGGACCTTTATCAATTGAATGCCTCATCAATTCTCCTTCTTCCTTTTTATTATCCAAGAACCTCAAAAACTGACTTGCCCATGGCACATAGCTTCCTTTTTCTAAATTCAGAGGTCTATATGAAGCTCCTAATTCCGCAAGTGTTTGTTGATTCGTAGTAGACATGATGTGAATCAATCAATGAGTACAATGCAAAATTGGATCGTTTTAGAAATAAAGACTTGCAATCATGAGATCGAAAATTAACAATAACTAGGCTTGTATTATGAAACCACAAATGAATTCAAAACCTTGAAGATACGAAACCTTCAAATCTAAAAACCTGGAATACGAAACCTTCAAGTAGGAAACTTATGTTACGAAACCTTCTGAATACGAAACCCAAATACGAAACCTCTGTATACATAATTGTTTCTTTCCTGTGATACGAAAGCTTTTGTACGAAACTTGGAAATATGAAACCAGAAATCCAAAACCTTTGAATACGAAACCTTCTATAGGAAACCTGTGATACGAAACTTTGAGGTACGAAACCGAAACTACAAAATGAAACCCCCAAATACGAAACTACAAATACAAAAACTTCTACGGAAATATGAAACCAAACGGTTACCGAAAGTTCCACAATACGAAACCTTAACTTTCGTAAATTCCTAAATTCCATCAACTTTCGTAAAATCCATCATCCTTCACTTTCGTAGATTCTTCAACACGAAACCTTTCGAATAGATCTCAATCGAATCCAATAGAACTCATAGTATTGATTTTACGGTTTAAAGTGATAAATTCGAATGTTATCTTTTCAAATACAAAAAGTTCTATAATCCGAAACCTATTACTGTTTTACGAATGCAAGATTACTCACTAAAATCATTTTCCGAAAATGAAATTCATCAATACGAAACCTCTAGCTATTATACAAAAGTAAGTTTTCCCGCCTAAAAGCAGTTTCCAAAAGCTCAATTCTACAATACGAAAGCTAGTTTACCGCCTAAAACAGTTTCCGAAAGTTATTTTCTATGTTACGAAAGTGATCAAAATCTAATATATGTCGATCAAAATGAAATCTAAACGTGTAGATTTCATATATAAGTTATTAAATCAACTATTTGACGTATACGAAAGTGGTTTGAAAGCATTTTAAGATAAAAAACACGTCAAATAGTAGATCTAACTCCTAAATAATACAAAACTTACACGAATCATCCTTACGAAAGCCAATTTGATTGAAATGATCACAATTACGCACATTTTAATCCACGAAAACACAATCTTGATCTCTCTTAGAGATGGATACCACTGGTTATATGTTATTTTTGCATTAGATGTCATTAGGATCGGTTAAGGATTAGAGAGAGGATGCTAGAGAGTATTTTTACACATTTTCAATATTCATTAAGAAATGAAAAAGAACGGGGGAAGGGAGGAGATTACAACTTTAACAACTCTAAACCTCTTCACTAATGAGGTATTTATACTACTTGTCCTACCTTCCTACTTGGTCTTACGTGGTCAACATTTATCTATGTTTGACCAAGCTTGACTTATTACATTATAAATATAAACTAAAATACTATTAATTACAAGACCAATTCATTGTTAAATAAATAACATTTTTAAATTCCTAACAGATAGAGTAAAGAATGTTGTTATTTGAATTCATGCGTATGTTATATATAGTGTAGGAGCAACATACCCGTGTATAGACATTGATATGACAAGATTATGACGATTCAATTACTTTATACTGATAATGGTTTGACAAGTCCATGACAATCATTTGATCACGAAATTTTTTACACGAACTATGACATGATTGTGACAGTTTAGATAGTTTATACAGACATTGAGTTGACAAGTCCGTTAAAATAATTTGATCACATAATATTTTACATGAACTATGACATAATTGTGACAGTTGAAACTTTTGTAAATGTAAACACTTGTAACATACTAATGAAGTGTCATTTTATACAGTTTTTCGGGGTCGTTTAACCCCCTAAATCGTGCATTTATGCCCAAAATAGGTACTTAATCGTTCCTTTTTAGGTATTCAACATTTGGATATAGGAGAAATACACATGGACTTGGGCACATTTGGAGAAAAACGGACAAGACTAAATATACGTGACCTACACCAACATCTCTCATGATTATGTTTCTCAGCACGCCGCTGAGACGTCACCACAGATTACACGTGACGCCGTCACATTTCATACCAAGACAGAGTCACAAGATCTCAAGACGGCGTCAAAATGCATGACCCAACCCATTATCTAGAATGTTCTCTTTTACGACGGCGTCACTGTAACATCCGGCAATTTTCGGAATTTTAAAGGACTATTTTAACATTTGACTTTGCAGGTCCGATTTGACTTTTTGACTCTTGGTCTTTTATTGTCCCATGAAAATGCTTACCGCGTAACCGGTAATGTTTCAGAACATATTTAAATAATAAATCATATTTATTATCACATATCTATCAGGTGCAAAGCTATTTACAACTCATTTGACTTGAAAATGAAAAAGACATATATTATTTCTAAGCTGACTTGTCAAAAACGACCAGCTAAATAAAACGTTATTCATTCTTCGGAACTCACACGAATTTGAAGAAAAACTACATACCTGATAACTTTTTTAGGTTTGCTGGGCCCGAACCCTTAAAACAGTCAAGAAGTTGACTAAAATGCCCTCCAAAATTTTGAACACAACACGCAAATACGCGACCCCACAAATAATTAAATTTATAGTTTTAATTATCATAGAAATTTATTAAATAAAAATATATGAAAAAATTAATATACCGGTAAATACAAAAACGTTTGTTAAAAACGCAATTATTAAAGTTAAAATTTATTTTACGGACAAAGTTTGTCAGCGATATACAATTAAAGGATAAACATTTTAAATAAATGTTATAAAACAATTATGAAATAAAGTCGTGTTAATACTCATTTTTATAGGAAAAATGATTTGGAAAACAATGAGCAAGTTTCCGTGACCTCGAATCATCCGTTAAGTCCGCTCAAACGAGTCCCTAAACCAATATTTTACAAAATAATACCCAAAATTTCACTTTTGGTCCCTATGATGTATTTACATAACCACCCCTCAACTATTATACACATTTCATCTTGTTTTAAAAGTTTTTTATATATATAAAACTTATTCATTTAATTCATTATATATAAAAACCTACACACCTCAATCTCTCTCTCTCCCCCAATGATTCCGGCAGCCACCAGCCGCCGCCGGCCACCACTCCGCCGCCGCCGGCCACCACTCCGTCGTCGCCGAAAAACTTTTTCGGCGAACCACAAAAATGATACGAAAAGATAGATCGACACCCGATCTATCTGATCTACCATATCACGCGCCTATACCATCACCACCGCCGCTACTGCCTCCCCACCCCAGCCGCCACAACCGCGTACCACCTCATCATCGTCATCATCACCACCTTCGCACCCTCGTCGGCCACCTCCACAGCCGACACCATCCCCACCACCGACGCATCAAGGGTGCGTGTGGTATTAAGCCACCACCATGGGGTGTGTTTGGCTTCGTTTTCAAAGCAACCGGGTGCGTTCGGGTTGAGTTTTGTACCATATAAGGGTGCGTTGGTTTTGCTATAAGCACCGAAGTTGGTTTCGGGTCAGCAGCTATAGGCTGCGTCCGGTTTGTTTCATAGCACCAGGGGTGCGGCTGGTTTTGTATTAAGCACCGAGGGTGCGTTTTGCTTTCGGGATAGCCCAACGAGGCTGCGTTTGGTTTATAAATGCACCAAGGGGTGCGTTGGTTTCGGGACAGCCGGGGAGGGCGTGTTGGGTTGGACCGAATACGCAAGGGTGTGTTTGTTTCGGTGGTCAGCCACCACAAGGGTGTTTGTTTCGGTGGTCAGCCACCACAAGGGTGCGTTTGCCTGTGATAACGCCAAACAGGGGCATTTGGTTTAGTAAAACACCACAGCGGGTGCGTTTGGTATAGCAGAAACACGCAAGGGGCGTGTTTGGTTTGGCAGCTTCGTCATAAGGGTGCGTTTGGTTCATATAAAACGATGAATAAATATAACTTAAGGTTTTAAAAATATTAAAACCGGATATATATAAAGGTGGTTAAATGGTTAAATAAATGTAATAATCATTATATTGTTTAGTTTAGAAATATATATATATATATATATATATATATATATATATATATATATATATATATATATATATATATATATATATATATATTTAAAGCACGAGGATATTGCAACACGGTTTGTTTGAAAAGTGGAAAAACATTGGATTTTATAAATATGGAAAACGTTATATAAACGGGGAAAGTCATGATGAAATTTATATAATTTTCTATATATATTTATGATTCACAAAAACTGCTATTACTTTAGAAACCGATAAAAGGACTAAATTATATTTTAAAAATATACTAAAATATAACTATACGATAATATGAGCAAACGAAACGAAACTATACTTTTACGAATGATACAACTATAATTTGACACGACCTGTCGAGGAAAACCAAATATAAATTTATAAAATATAATTTTATATTTCTTCAATAATTTCGGCTAAAGATAATATAATAATTGTTGTAAAAGCTTTATAAACATCGTTTAACTTAATTGGTAATCTTAAAACGTACGATTACGTTTATACAAGAACTTTTTATTTAATTAAGTGGTGATTTCAGAAAACGAGTCAAACTAATTGGTTTAATTATTTTACTCACACTTATTATATAATACTTGCAAAGCATTATATACGTCACATTAATCTTTGGATTGTTTGTATTTGTTATATAACTCACGGTAGGAGTTAATATAAAAGGTTATTTTTCATGAGTAATATATCAGGAATATATTACATACTTTGCGGTTCACTTTTCAAATTAATTTATTTTAAACCAACCAACCAAACATTAAAACTTTAAATCTGAATCTTTTATCAACGTGTCACGTTGACGTAACCATTCATCGGAAAACCCAAATACATTATCCTAGGCTAGTGGGACTTAGCCGTTAAGATTAGCTGCAACTTATTGATCGAGCCGCTTCGTCTTCATCATCGAGGTGAGTTCATAACCTCGCTTTTCAATCTTTTGAATGTTTATAAACCCGCGAGGGGGATACATGCTTGTCTACAAACTCTTATACTTACTCGGTTATCTTATAACAACGTGATTGTTTTTAAAGGATATTGTGAGTTTATAGCCCCCCTGTTTTTACTGGTTTTACATATATTTTTGGGGTGAGAACATGCTTGTTTACAAATGCATTTACATGGTTGATTACAAATTGGTTTACATATTTATTTATATATCTCGCGACGAGATACAATACTTGGTCTAATTTTTAGGCGTGAACACTCGCTATAAATTGGTTATACACTCATATGCATATCTCACGGTGAGATACAACATTGGTTTTTTACTTAGGGATGCAACAACTATACTTTTACTCGAATGATTATGGATTAGCTTAGGTTGCATGAACTGTAAATCACTTGGAGGGTGAGCGCGAATGTTATGAAATAGATCTATTCGGGATTGACAATCCCCGTTCGGGTGATTAACTATCACTGGGTAAACACGAAACGTTATACATGTCAGAACAAAGAATGGTAGATCTCTCAGGGCCAACAAATACATACACAATGAATATTTTCAATAAATGCCGGTGTTCTTGGAGGGACACCTATGATGGGTACACATTATTTCATAAAATGCCCCGAGGTGTTCTTGGAGAACACCTACGATGGGTACACTCCTTACTGTGCTTAAATAAATTGGCATACATACAAGTTTATGTCGCAGTTTCAAGAACTTAAGAGTAATGTAACATTGTTTTTTATACCACATGGAAATTACTGTGCCATGAATAAAGTGGCAATACATACTTGAAAACATTTTGTGATATATTATAATATAAATATCATACATGCTTAGAACAATTCGGCACATGAAACGTTCATAACGTACATTTTTGTGACTATTTGGAGATTTAAATGGTCATGCTACTTTTAACAACACTTGTTTCTAAAAACAATACATAACCTTTTGGAAGGACATTTAAGGATTTTGAATGATCATACACACTTGACAGAACTTTGGTTCAACATTTATACTTAAACAAATCTATGAACTCACCAACTTTATGTTGACTCTTTTTAAGCATGTTTTTCTCATGTGAATAAATACTTGGATTATTTGATGTGCACTGGAGTCTAAATTTGACAAGATTTCATCATTGATTACTACTTACATACAAATGATCAAATCTTGTAGGGTTGTTCAAGTTTTTCATTGTGATGCAATTCAGACAAATGTTAAATTATTTTCAAGAAAAATCAACGAGATTACTTTTAAACGACATCTTATAAGAGGTCGTTCTCCTGTATCTAGCGCTGTGTTAATTATGAAGTATCACCCCGACATATTTCCTTGCGACACATTTTGGGGTGTTTACAGTCACATTAAAATGTGATGCGCCATAGCGATTTTCCTATATATACAAATCCTTTTTGGGTTTTAAGTGTGTAACTTTAGAGTAAAAGAAAGGGACGAACCCTAGTTCGTTTAGCAGCTGTTAGGGACGATTTTAGGGCCTCAAAACCCTATTGTACTTCCTTCAATTCATGTTTTAATCAAGTAAGACTATCTTAATCATTCAATATGACATGTTGTGTGATTCTTATCTATATCTGCTTTTATCATTAACATCTGGCTAAACCATCTATTGTGTTCATTTTATGATTGTAATGAAACCTAGGAATAGTTAGATCTTAGTGTGTTGCTTTCTTGTGGATGAATATGCATGTAAGGTCTTAGAAAACCAGCTTGTTTGTATCGCTGTTGATAATGTTGTTAGGAAAACTGAATTGTGTAGAAAGGAAAACCACAGGGTAACGGTTGTCAAGCTACCTTCCCCTTATTATGGATGATCCACTCATAAAATATTTCACTAGGCATTTACTAAACTCTTAAAGGGCGCTTGTAATAGTCCTTTATATACTACCTTACTTGTACGTGCCTTAACAAATATTAAATAGACGTGGGTTCAAATGATCCATTCACGACTTAGAAATAATTACATAATACAACACAAGTGTGACAAAGCAACAACACAAGGAGGAACAATCTACGGGAGTAAAAACAGATTAGATGAACCCAATCTTTATATATTGTTTATCACCAATTTAGCGTCCGTTTATTATTTAGTTTAATAGCTAAACCAAGCAAACCTCTAATATATGATTACCTTCTTTCCTATAAACATAAAATTTCAAAAATAATCTTCTCTTAACCCTTAGAATTCTGTTAGACCATGATCAAGCCTTCCCAACCTATTCCCATAGAGAACAATAAAACCCTCGAGTCTTGCCTATACTATACTACAACGATTAGGTACACTGCTTAGGAGTTGCGCTGGCTAGGCACTTCTATAGAAGTCCCTTACAGACAACCGCAACAAGATTTTGCACCGTGCAGCCCGGTGAGGATTAGTTTAGGTTTAAATCATAGTTTAGCGGGGTAGTTCTACTTGCTTGAATCCTTTCAGATATTAAGTGAAAAAGGATTAATCCGTATAGTAGCTTTACGACGTAGTCAATCTGTTCTTTGTGTTAATCTGTTTCGAGGAACTCATTCGGGTCAGACAACACACTAGATGGGGCGACGAGAACCCTATCTGCCACTCTAGAAGACTACTTAAACTTAGATCGCGCGTGCGAGAGTCAGCATAGGGTGTAATACCATTGAGCTCCCCCGTAGAAAAAACAACGTGGTACCTTCTTTTGATCCAACACCATTCAGTTGGTGCAAAACGAATGCTCATCCACGGACTTCAGTCCGAGGATCCAAACCAACACCTCAAGGATTTCTTAAAACTTGTGGACTTACTTGACCTTGACGGTGAAAACAGGTAAAGAACGTGCATGCGTTTATTTCAATTTTCCCTTCGCGATTAAGCTAGCAATTGGCTGAACGCTTCTAAGCAGATCCATCACCACTTGGGAGATCCTTACCTAACCCGATTCCTTGCTTAAAAATTCATTTCCACCGAGAAGGACCGTAAAACTCCGCAACAGATATCCTGATGTTCCAACAACATCATGGAGAATATTTTCCAAAGGCATGACTCATTTCAAGACTTACTACCAAAGTCCCGTCATCATGGCACGACCTTTGCTCCCAGTCCAAATTTTTTATGACCACAGTCATCCCGTCAAACCAAGACTAACCATTGACCAATCGGTCGGTGGTAAGCTGCGTGACCGAAACACCGAAGAAACCTGATCATTATTAGAGGACCTCGCCCTCTATGACAATGAAAGTTGGAACGACCCAAGGGATTTTGCTAAGCCGGTCAAGGCAATCACTTTGCCTCAAGATGTCCCGAGTACATCCGACCGCCGCCTCATCGAGCTCGAAAATCAGGTCCAACCTCTAATAAGAAGTTTCATCTTGCTCGACAACACCCTAATCTCAAGTGAAACAATAATCTTTACCTCTTTGAGATCTGCAGTGGCCTTATACGACAACTCCAGTATTGCATGGAAGATCCCAAATAAGCCTTTGTTGAATACGCATCCTCACGTACCGATGAAGCAGGAGGTAAGTGGTATACTTTCAAACCCAAGCAAAACGATCTTGGTGACACCTATAATCTATCATGGAGAAGTCACCCAAACCTTAGGCGGAGACAACCCTAAAATTCTCAAAATAATTTTTCAAACCTACCTAACCGGTTCTAATCCAACGGTTCAATCCCAAACCGTTCTTTCAACAACAATCCTCAAAGCTTTATAAATTAATCAAACCTTGAAGGATTGGTATCCAATTTCATGGCATCTCAAGATTCTAGACTGTCCAAGTTTGAAGCCAATTTCAAACAACAACAAAGTGAGATGACCAACAAAATTGACACTGTGCTGAAGGCCATCACCGATCAAATAACGGGCACACTACCTAGCGATACGGTTAAGAACCTAAAACTGAGTACTTATCCAGTTTTGTATGCTCGTTCTTACCCAACTGAAGACCCGCACTGCTCAACTCAAACCCACAGTTCGATCAACGCATCACAATCCATACTGAGCAACAAAGCACCTCTTATGATGACGGAGAAAAAGAGAATAAGGAAGAAGAGGATGACCCAGAAAATATCCACGTCAACCCTCCTACACCACCCGATCCATCAGTTACATTCATCACTGAAAAAGTCCTCAAATTCAATTCATTCTTCGAATCACTTGGATTAGTTCCCCCATCATCCAACACTGAACTCATTTGCACCAAAGAGGAAGATGGTGACGTGATGTTTTATGTGAGACTTGACCCAGGAATGACAATTCCGATAGGAGGGAACCCGAAGCATGAGAGCAAGAAGTGAAGTATTTTGACATATTCTTGACTAGGAGTGAACTTGCATATCACAAGTACCTCATGTGTGGCCCAATCCCTTCAACATTGGGAATGTGCATGTAGAAAAAGCCTACATTAACCTTAACTCCCCTCTAAATATCATGACCCGAATGATGTATAATTGGATCATGAGAAGAAAACTCGACCCTAGGGAAAATGCGAATGGAGGAGTTTGCAATTTCACAAGAAGGATTAAAAGAATGCATGTCTTGGTAGGAAACTTCACCTATATCGCGGACTTCATGATTATTGAGGACATTAGCTCAATTATAGACCCTAGGCTGTCACAAGTAGTACTAGGGAAACCTTTTGTGGAAATATCCAACATGACTCATGACCCACCCGAAGGAGTAGTCAGGTTCACCAACGGAAACAATGAAGTTGCCTATAAGATGCCTCATAAGATAGAACAATACGACTCATTGTCGAACCTAGAAAAAGTGCACACAAAATCAGTCTACCTTAGGAACAAAGAAGACAAGAGAAGAGGAATGGAGTATGTAATGAGCAAAATATTAGGATTTTACAAAGAATGCCTAAAGCTCGTACCCGAATACCAAACTGGAATGGATGATGAAGGAGAAGTCACGTAAGGACGTATGACTTCGAGTCTAGCTACAAGACTCGTAAATAAAGAAAAGCGCTTTTTGAGATGCAACCCAATATTTATTTTTACCGCACATTAGGAGTGTCATGTGTTTTATTCTTTTCATCTTATTCTATCATGTTCGAACTCTATCTTGTAATCATGCTTTGTTTTGTTTTTAACCTCGTCTTAATTTCAATCAAAGGTATTTTGAAAATAATAAGTGTAGGGGAATATATCTGGTTTTTGAACCAAGTTCAAGCATGTTAAATAATTTGTTTAGATTAATTCGCGTCAGTTTCGAGTCTTATGATTGAATTGTCAAAACTCAGGTTTTAGGCAACCATTTGTACAGGAATTAACCTATGGAATCAAGTGCAGAAAATTTTTCATCAAAAACAAAAAATTTCGTTTTCACAGAACGTGGAGACGGCGTCACGATTTACACGCGACGCCGTCACCACGACACCTGTGACGGGGTTAGGATTTTCCTGTCGGCGTCAAACGCCCAGGTCTAGAAAACTTAAAGTTTTAATTATTTTTGAAAATAAAACTTGCATAACATTTAAAATATGTACTCTTCTGTTATAAACCCGCAAAACCAATTAGTTTGACAATTCTCTCATCCTATCTTTACTGCTTTATCGAGTCAAACCCTAAATTCATATTGTATATTTGTATATCGCACATTTTATGCTTGGTGTAGTTGTCTTTGATTACAGGTTATATTTGATGAGAAGAAGCTTGGAAGTTCTTAGGAAGTTTCATTGGACAATTCTTGGATGACGATTTAACCAGTTATCGCATGTTTCTTCTCCATTATTAAGCAAACCAGGGGAGTACTAGTTTCTTTTCCTTGTTTTCTTTCCCCTTTAATTCGTTTTTACGGGTACCTTTATAGAACATTGGGGACAATGTTCAACTTAAGTGTAGGGGGGATATAAGCTTTAGAAACTATTCTTTCATTTGCCATTTGCTTTGTCCTTAAAATAATGGGTAATATATCAAAACATAGCATAAAGGTAATTTTGACACCAAATTATTTTTTTTTATGACCATACCGAGAGAAAACCGGAGTATTAATAGCGTCTCAGTATATGGAATTTATTTACCAAGCACAAAAACCCTCAAATTCTAACCCCAAAAATGTGAGGTTCGCCTTAGATATTATAACCTATTAGCTTGTTCGAGTTAAGTGAGTGAGCAAATCAATGTTGTGTCTATCCATCGTTACGAATGGTGTATGCGTGGTTTTGTCACCTTTTCTGGAACATTGGTATCGGTTACTTTAGGATTATAAGGAAGTTATCGGTAGTATAATATATTCTAAACGTATTTTTTGTGATGCATACCCAGAAACCGCATAGTAAGTATCTAGGATTTGCTTGATAAGGAGGCATTACGGAATTAACTCATGTTAAACCTGTAATTGTTATGATGGTCGATACTAATCATATAACTAAAAAAAACTACACCACACCCTTAGACCACGCACTCATTTTTAGTGCAGGATACCCCTAGTACAACCCTCCGAGCCTATCCTTTTTCACGGTTCTCGTAATTTTCTGGTGGATTCCAGATTATTAATGAAGAGCATTTTCACCTTAAACCAATCGTTACACCCAAATCGCCTTAGCCCACCTTGATATGTACTCATTTTTAGTACATTATTGTTTTAACCCAATTTAATATATTTAGTACAAACGGTTGCCTAAGCTTTCTTATCCTTGAAAATTACTATTGGGACAATTGAGATTCTTAGTAAGTATTTATTATTGCGGAATAATGGGAAGAAAAGTTAAGTCACTAGAACCCCCATACAACAAAAAAAGACGTTTGTTAGATGAGCTCCATGTTATTTTGTATCCACCTACTCAAAGTAGTCATTAGTTAGATTGTAAATATCGAGCATGTCAAAGCTCAAGTGTAGGGGTACGTGTTATAAACCCCATGTTATGATGTATTATGTTATTAAAAAAAATAGAAAAGAAAAAGAAAGAGATTGATGTAGAGTTGTGTAGAGTTTGTATATCTTCGTCCGAGTCTTGGCTTAGCAACCAAACCAGCATGTATTCGTGTAAATAATTAGCTAACCCTTCCACTCTAAATTCACCCAAAGCCACCTAATAGTATCTCGTCCGTTCTGTTTCTATAAATTTACTTACACTTACACCCCCAACCCTTTAAAAGACCTCTTGGATATTAATGAATAATGCTATGCACCTAGAGTGAGGTTTGATCCTAGCCTAGGGTACATTTATATGACTATGACCAGAGGTAAATTGAGAGTTGATTTCCGTTACCCCATTATATATTATTTATTATACAACGAGTGAAAGAGAGAAACCAAACACTAAGTGAGGAGCTAGTAATACATTATGTGTATTTTTTAATTACAAGGTCTAGAAGGTTTGTTTGTAAAATACTTTTAAAAGAGTAGGTAAAAATGACACCTTAAAATTGTTAATGTACTAGGTAGAAAAGCCTATTAGCCTTGAGGACAGCAAATCCCCAGTTATAGGGGTAATTTGATGAGGAGTTATTTTGTATACTTTTTACAGGGTCGTTTACCTCTAAATAATGCATTTTATGCCCAAAAAGTAACTGTTAATCGTTCGTTTTCAGCTATTCAGCATTTGAAAGACATTTGAAGGAAATACATGTGACTTTGGCTCATTTGGAGAAGAAACAGACAAGACTACGAACCTACACCAACATCTCTCAAGATTATGTTCTCAACAGCTGGAGAAGGCGTCACAGATTACACGTAACCATCAATCAGATTTCCCTGTTAAGGTGAGTTCATAGCCTCGCATTTTAAATCTTTGAAATGTTTCATAAACCCGCGATGGGGATACATGCTATAAACCATGAATGCAAGTGTTTTTACAACCGTATGCTATCCTGATATATATTATTGCCTAAGTCCTTACTTTTTCAATTAAGACCCTACTATCATGAACCGTTAATTACTTTTCAGAGTAAGCGCGAATGCTGTGAATAGATCTATTTAGGATTGAACTCCCCCGTTGGTGTACCTATACTTTCTGGTAACCAAACACACTTCATTTGAATCACTATGCGGGTGTTTGGCAAAGGCACCCGTTAGGGCAACTTCTTGTGATTATTGATTATCTCAAGGTCTCGGTGTCATGAGCTTAGGGCAATAATATTGTTTTCTATAATAATTGTGGTGTTTCTTTGTGTAATAAATATGCATGTTAGGTCTTAGAAAACCAGCCTTTGTCTGTATCGCTGTTGATATGTCTAGGAAAACATGATTGTGTAGAAAGGATACCATAGTGTAACAGTCTTCATATTACCTTGCTCCTTATATGGTTGATCCACTCTTAATATATTTCAAATGCATTTAACATACTCTTAGGGGCCTTGTAATAGTCTTCATACTACCTTACTTGTGCATTGCCTTAACGGAGTATTAAATAGACGGCGGATTCGTGTAATTCGTTCATGACTTAGGAAATAGTTACATAGATCATCACAAGTGTGACAAAGCAACAACACTAGGAGAAGCAATCTAGTGAGTAATACATGATTAAATAAACACAATCTTTTATTATATTGTTATCACCATTAGCGTAGTTTATTATTTAGTTTAATAGCTAAAACCAACCAAACTCTTAAATATATGATTTTACCTGCTTTCCTATAAACATAAAAATACAAAAATAATCTTATCTCAACCCCTAGAATTCTCTTAGACCGTGACCAAGCCTTCCCAGCGAATTCCTCTAGAGAACGATAACAACCCCCGAGTTTTGCCTATACTACACTACAACGATTAGGTACACTGCCTAGAGAGTTGTAAAACTTCTTGTAGAAGTCCTTTACGACAACCGCGACAAGTTTTTGGCGCCGCTGTTGGGGAATAGTTTGGTTTTGATCATAGTTTAGCCTAGCTCTACTTGCTTGAATCCTTTCAAGTAAGATTTAATTTCCGCATATTAGCTTTCTCATAGTTTATCTTTTCTTCGTGTTATTTGTTTCGTAACCCATTCTCGTCAACCACCATAGGAGACGAGAATCCCATCCGCACTCTAGGAGACTACTCCAAACCTAGCCATGAGGGCTATAGGAATAACATCGAGCTCCCCGTAGGGAACAACGTGGTACCTCTTCGATCTGACACCATCCGGTTGGTGCAAAATTGATGCTTATTCCACGGACATCAGTCCGAGGATCCAAACCAACACCTCAAGGATTTCCTTAAACTTGTGGACTCACTTGACCTTGATGGTGCAAATAGGGAAAGAACGCGCCTGCGTTTATTTCAATTTTCCCTTCGCGATCAAGCTAGCAATTGGCTTGAACATCTTTCAGCAGGATCCATCACCACATGGGAGGATCTTACTACCCGATTCCTTGCTCAATTATTTCCACCGGGAAGGACCACAAAACTTCGCAATGATATCTTGATGTTCCAACAACATCATGGAGAATCTTTATCTGAAGCATAAACTCGTTTCAAGGACTTACTCCAAAAAGTCCCTCATCATGGCATAGACCTTTGGCTCCAAGTCCAATTTTTTTATGACCATCCAATCCCGTCACAAGATGAACCATTGACCAATAGGCCGGTGGTAAGCTTCGTGACCGAAATGCCAAAGAATCCTAGGCATTATTAGAGGACCTCGCCCTCTATGACAACGAAAGTTGGAACTACCTAATGGATTTCACTAAGCCGGTCAAGGCAGTCGCATTGCCTCAAGATGTCCCGAGTACATCCGACCGCCATCTCATCGAGATCGAAAATCAAGTCAAACGCTTGATGGAAGCTCATCTTGCTCTGACACAACCTACTCAAGTGAACAAAATCACTACCTTATGCGAAATTTGTAGTAGTCCCCACGACACTCAATATTGCATGGATGATTTCGAGCAAGCTTATGTTGACTACGCATCCTCGCGCATGAATAAAATAGGAGGTAAGAGGTTCACTCTAAACCAATGGCCAACAATGGTGATCCCTTTTATATTTATCATGTGTCCTATATTACATCTCCGTCTTCATCATTATGAATCATACCGTGACCCCTAGAAAATAAACTAATAAGTTAGATGCTTGTTAGAATCCATATCAAATAAGTATCTATGATTTCAATATCACTATTGTTAAAAATACTTAAAGTTCAAAAATAAGCATTTCATTTTAAGACTTGTGATATCATTCTTATTATGTATGTCTTATGTTGATAGAATGCCTCCCAAAAGGACGTCAACATCTGAAGCACCAACCATGACTCAGGCTGCCATCAAGAAACTAGTTGCTGAAAGTGTTTCCGCAGCTCTAGAAGCACAAGCCGCTAACATGGCAAATACTGATAATAACCACCAGACGCAAGAAGCTCCTATAGAAAGAAAATGTAGCTACAAAGAGTTCATAAGCTGCCAACCTATCAACTTTAAAGGTACAGAAGGCGCTGTTGGTCTTATCCGCTGGTTTGAGCGAACTAAATCAGTGTTTTCCCGTAGCAACTTTACCGAAGACTGCAAGGTAAAGTTTGCTACTTGTACTTTAACTGAAGAAGCTCTATCCTGGTAGAATTGTTTTGCCCAACCTATTGGGATAGAAGAAGCTTACAAGATTACCTAGGTTAAATTCAAGAAGCTTTTGATAAAGAAGTACTGTCCCCGAACTGAGGTCTAGAAGATGGAAGACGAATTTTACCATCTGACTATGAAGGGAAATGATCTCAAGGCATATGTGAGAAGATTCCAGGAATTGGCAACCTTGTGTCCCACTATGGTGCGTCATTATGGAAAATGATAAGAAGTTTTCATCGGGGGATTGCCTCAAAGTATTAAAGGGAATGTTACCGCCTCTAAACCTCAAACTCCAGAGGAAGCCATTAACATAGCCCAAAGGCTAATGGATCAGGTAATAAAGCCTTTTAGGTTGTTCATAAACTCTATTAGATCATGAAGGAACTCTTTGTTAAGAGTCTTGAACATCAAACCCATTCGAATTGTTTTAAAAGCCTAAAACGTACCCGTTTTGATTTTTTTCAATCACAAGTCCTTTTCATAAGCTATAAGCTCGTAAACTCTACTTATTTAAGCTTATTCTAATAAGCCATAAGCTGAAAAACTCTCTTGGATTTTAAAAATATCGTTATTATGGTTTTTGGACTTGTTTTGCAAATAAATCCCATACAAGGGGTATATATTGTAAATATTTTTGAAATTATAACTAGGGGGCTGAAAATGTCATATTCCTAAAGTTATAACTATAAGGACCTATTTTGCCAAGTTTTAAAGTTAAAGGTTTAATATATATATACTTATTATATAAAGGACTAAACTTGTAAAAGTTTATAAACCAAGGGTATATATTGCCATTTTTGCATTTTTAAAGGTATAAATTGAAATATTTTTATGTTAGTTATAAAAATATATATTAATATTATAAGACTTTATTTTATTAAAACCCAACACATTTATCATTATTAATCATCGATCAACGCATTATAAAACAATTACGTTATATAATTAACGTAATTCATCATCGACTAGCTTTTGAAGAAACTTAAAATCTTATCGTATCACGTTACTAAGGAATTTCATGTGAGGGATTTCATTTGGGTATACATTTTGACGAATTTGCTGGATTTACTATTTAAAGTGTCCTAGCTCCTCAAACGTTTACTGCATGACCTCTGAATTATGATAGCCCGAACAATGATACAATATTTCCAGATACAATATTTCCATAAATTAATACTCAAATGTTAAACTCATGAGTTTATAAAAGATAAACAATCAAACTAAACTTGACATATTACCACCATGGTTGCGTGACGAGCCCGTTACTTTCATTTGATCTACTTTGCCATCAATTATAATTTCTCTGAAAAGTGATTAACCCTCTGCATTTTTAAATCTTTGAAATATTTCCCATCAACCCGCGAGAATCCGCGAAGAAAAAAAAAAAAAGAAGGATACATGCATAAACTATGATTACAAGTATTTTTACAAGTGTTTTTCCAACTGTATGCTATCCTGATATATTATTGCCTAAGTCCTTACTTTTGCCATTAAGACCCCACTATCATGAACCGTTAATTACTTTTCAGAGTAAGCGCGAATGCTGTGAATAGATCTATTTGGGACTGAGCTTCCCCGTTGGTGTACCTATACTTTCTGGTAACCAAACGCACTTCATTTGAATCACTATGCGGGTGTTTGGCAAAGGCACCCGTTGGGGAAACTTCTTGTGATTATTGATTATCTCAAGGTCTCGGTGTTATGAGCTTAGGGCAATAATACTGTTTTCTATAATAATTGTACTTATTGCAATTATTACACTTATGGGTGTATAACAACGTAACCCACTATTGAACTTGTATTCAAACTGTTTAACATAAACCTATGAATTTCACTCAACCTTTGTGTTGACTTTTTAGCATGTTTATCTCAGGTAACTGAGCATCTTATGGCACGGAGTGACACGAACTTGAAGATGGCTAAACTGTTATCATTCAAAACTTTATGTTTCTAGATTTTGGGATCTCTCTTCTTGTAAAACTCTGATGAATAAATGAATGATAACTAAATTTTACAAAAACGTCTCTTTAAGAGTCATTTTCTATGATTATGATTGTTGTACTATGAAACAATACCCCAGATTAGCTTCCGCTGCTATATTTGTCAAAATGGGGGTGTTATAGATTGGTATCAGAGCCACGGTTATAAAGAACAAGGTTGAAACCTTAACTATAACTACTTTTCTTTTTCCATCCAAGAAAGTTCTTCGTGCCACTACATCTCCCGAATAGTATGTAAAGTACATAACTATTATACTATTATATAAATAACTTATGTTATTTACCGCTGGGTTGTTAACAGAGTGATGTCTTCTCCCAACCACCCTACTTCTGATATCGAGGATGATTTTTCCTTCAACTTTCTTGACTATATCCCGGCTTCCCCGGACTATGTCCCAGCTTCACCAGGAAAAACTTATTCTAGCTCTTCGAATAACTCATTTGGTTTAGTTCCAATAGCTTCACCAACTCTTTCACTTTTTCATGATGACCCCTATATGAAGGTCATGCAAGCATATTATGCTAAAGAATCACCTATTTCACCGCCAACTATTGTGCCTCCATCTTCAATGCTATCTCCAATGTTTAATCCTCAAGAATTCTTTCTTCCTGAGGAATTATTGCCACTTAAGAAACGAGGTCGTGACCGATCATCCTCCTCTACTTTTGCCCTACCTCAAGCATTTGAGATAGGAGAAAGCTCTCGTAAGACAAGTCTGGAACGTCACGAGGAGCAAATTGAGGAAATTTTGAATCATCTAGATAAACTCTCTCTCGGCCGCATTGAGCATTTAGAAGACAAAATAGAAGGTCTTGGAAAAGGTCGGGTGATCATACAACAAGATTTTGACAATCTGGAAGCTGAACTCCGAGAGTCTCATACTCAAATTGCTAAACTCCAAAGAAAGAAATTGGGAAATAACATCAAGATTTCTCTGGCTCGCTTCAGGATTGCTAATCTAGAACAAATCATCGAAGATATCCAGGCTCGTCACCAAGCAGATAAGGAAAGTCTTCTGAATGCGATCTATGAACACAAGAACAGCCAGGAAGGACCATCGGACTACTAGATTAGATACTGGTTATAGCTTTTGTTAGAACCTAGCCACAGGATGTGTGGTATAAATAATAACACTTGTCAAATTTTGACTATGTACAATACAAAGGCAAGTTCATGATATAATACAATGGTGATCCTGTTTTATATTCATCCTGTGTCATATATTACATCTCCATCTTCATCATTATGAATCTTACCGTGACCCCTATAAAATAAACTAATAAGTTAGATGCTTGTTAGAATTCATATTAAATAAGTATCTATGATATCACTATTGTTAAAAATGCTTAAAGTTCAAAAATAAGCATTGCATTTTAAGGAAATAATTGTGATATCATTTTTATTACGTGTTGTCTTATGTTGATAGAATGCCTCCCAAAAGGACGTCAACATCACCAGCCATGAGTCAGGCTGCCATCAAGAAACTAGTTGCTGATAGTGTTTCCGCAGCTCTGGAAGCACAAGCCGCTAACATGGCAAATAGACCAAGAGAAGCTCTTGTAGCAAGATAGTGTAGGGAACACCGGAGAAAGAGAGCTCATGTAGCAAAAAGTATACCTACAAAAGTTCATGAGCTGCAACCTATCAATTTCAAAAGTTTCAAAGGGAGCAGTTGGACTTATCCACTGGTTTGATCGAGACTGAATTAGTGTTTTCCTGTACAACTGTAGCCGAAGACTGCAGAAGGAGAAGTTTGCTACTGGTACTGATTAAACTAAAGAAGCTCTATCCTGGTGGAAATTCCTTTTGCCCAACCTATTTTATAAAGAATACATCACACGAACTAAGGTCCAGAAGATGGAAAGACACATTTTACCATATACTTGAGGGGATTACTAAGACAAATGTGAGAAGATTCAAGGAATTGGCAACCTTTGTCCCACTATTGGTCCAGATTCTAGAAAATGTTTGGAAGTTTTCATCGAGAGATTGCCTTGAAGTATTGAAGGGAATGTTACCGCCTCTAAACCTCAAACTCTAGAGGAAGCCATTAACATAGCCCAGAGACTAATGGATCAGGTAACAAAGCACACTTTTGGTGCAACGAATCAAGTAATCAACCAATAAAAGTTTTGACGTGCTGAAGAACTTTCAACCAACAACAACAACCACCGTAACACCAACACCAACAACCGCTACAATAATCACCAACCACAACAGAACAGAAGACAGGAAACCTTCAGGTCTTATGCTGTCACTCCAACTGAAAACAATAGGTATATTGGAAACCGTCCCTTGTGTAAGAAATGCACTCTGCATCACACAGGACCTTGCACTGTTAAGTGTAATACTTGTAACAAGGTGGGCCATCTGACCAAGAACTACAAAAACAAAGGACAGCCACAGGGAAGGTAATCTGATACCTATTGGGGGGGGAAGGCAGTTACTTGTCATGCCTATGGAGAGAAAGGGCATTATGCAAATCAGTGCCGAAAGACCACTAACAACAATACCCAGGGAAGAGCCTACATGTTGAGGGATAGGAATGCTCACCAAGACCCAAACATAGGTCACGGTATTTCCTTCTAAACCAACATCTAAGCTAAGTATTTCTTTGATTCTGGAGCTGATAAAAGTTTTGTATTCATATCTCTTACCTCTATGCTAAATATTCCACCCATTACAATAGATACCTTTTACAATATCGAAATGGCTGACGGAAACCTAGTAAGCACAAACACCGTTATTCAGGGTGCAACTCTGACTTTGTTAAACCAACCTTTCGAAATTAATCTTATGCCGATTAAACTTGGTAGTTTCAACGTCGTCATTGTTATGGATTGGTTATCCAAGTATCGTGCTAGAATTATCAGTGATGAGAAAGTCGTCCACATCCCAATCAACGGTGAAACTTTGATCATCCGAGGTGACCAAAGTAAAACCCGACTAAATCTCATATCCTGTATAAAAACCGAAAGATATATATCCCGAGGTTGTCAAGTTTTCGTAATCCAAGTAATGGAAAAGAAGTCAGATGAGAAAAGACTAGAAGATATCCCAGTAGTCAGAGAATTCCCAGAAGTTTTTCCTGAAGATCTACCTGGCCTTCCTCCTGTTCTCCAATAGAATTCCAAAATTGATTCAAATCTCCAGGAACAACACTTACCCTAGCACCCTATAGATTACTCCTTCAAAATGCAGAACTATCTATACCAACATCAAGAGTTAGCAGACCGATGTTTTATCCGACGATACTTCACCCAGGGGGAGCTCCTTCTATTTGTTGAAAAAGAAGACGATCTTTCAGAATAGTTATCGATTACCGGGAGGTTGAAATAACTTGCCGAAAAGAATCGTTACCCATTACGCCGATGGATTGATACTTATTTGACCACTTTAGGTTCGAGTGTCTACTCGAAGATAATTTAAGATTAGACCATCATCAATTGAGAGTCAGGGATGAAGATATTCCCAAGACTGCTTTCCAACAAGAATACGGACACTATGAATGTTCAAGTAATGCCAATTAGATTTAACTAACGCTTGCTAGTATTCATATCTCATAATCGTGTGTGGTAAACCCAACTGGATAAATTTGTGATAGTGTTACCATACGATGATATTCTCAACTACGGCTTGTATCAACGTCGAGATCACGCAAAAGACATGCATCGGGAATAATTCTAGAATTACTCAAGAAAGAGAAGTTGTTATTGCCAAGGTTCGACCAAGGAGTGATTTGCTAGTTAAGATCATAACTGTGCAATGTTCTAGATAGACACTAAATGATAATCAAGGACTTTGACCCTGCCAAGATAGAAGTAGTTAAAAATTAGACTTAAATCGAGTTACCTGGTCAAACCTCGGACACGAGGCATAAGATGAGACCAAATACGCTTTAACAATACTGATAAGAGTTACTAATTCATTATCCATAAATCTAAAAGTTGCAAATTCCATAAAAAAAAAATATGAGTGTTAAAAATTGGGGGGGGGGGGGGGGGGGGGTTCAATTAACGCTCGCCGCTTACCTCTTGCCCCACTTGTTTACACATTGGTCAGACCTCTAGTAATAAGTGGGAGGTCAAGTTGGATCTTAGTCATATTAATAATTAATTGGGTAGTTAATTCTTTTAAAGAACGTCTAGATGAGGATTACTGTAGGGAGCAATAGGAGAGCTGGAATGATGAGGATGGTGGAGATGGACATGTATAGGGAGATGACAGCTTTATAGTGTACTACTATATAGGGGACGGCTAGTTTACCACACGTGTGCAGCAGAGCGCATGGTGAAGATATCGGGTAGTGTTCGATGTCCGAGGAGTTGCGTGAGCACAGGTAACGACAAACTGGAGCTGGGGACCTAACTTTATTGATTGGTATCGGGGTGATCAAGCGAGATAGTATTTGAGACTTATAGAACATCGAAGCGGAGAGTATTGAGGAGCAGAAGACTTGTACGAGGGTTACCGTAGAGCAAGGCCACATTCCTCTTTCTCCTATAGCGTTCCAAAAGTGTCCAGCAGAATGCTCCTGAGAATCATTGCAGCTCATAATGCATGGATGAAAGGATCAAAAGAGATTGCTGAACTCATGCTCATGACCATGGAGCTAGAGATCCAACGCAATCTGGAAAACCTCCATGCTAATGACATGCTAAAGGAGTTAAAAACTTTGTTTGCTCAACAAGCAGATCAGGAGCTTCTAAAGACTACGCAGAATTATCATTCTATGCAAGACAGAAGAAGGTGCAGTATTGTCAGCGCTTATGTTTTGAAAAATTAAGAGCTATAAATCCAATCTAGAGGGCGTTTGGGGCACCCCGTGACACTTGGCCTTTCAGTAAGTCAGATTTTTGGATCGTCTACGCAAGGAAATTGACGGTTTTAGTGCAGAAATGTGTAATATTGCAACATAAAAAAGTCCTGCCGGAGGAATGACAGTTAATGAGTTGCATTCTATGAATCAACCTTTCTCTTCTCTCTCGCTTCCTCTTCAAACACATTCTCCTTCTCTAAACTAATCACCAATGTCATTCCTTTATAATACCAAAATTAACACCAGGCAGCTGCTTCCACTACCAATTTCCGTCCGCAATAACAGTCCCAACATGCCCCCCCTGGAATCACCACACTTTTATACTAGCTAAAATTATTTCCGGAAGACTTTCAGGCCGTTTGGACACCACCTCCGGTGAGTGGAGGATTCACCACATCTTCCAGACCAAGAATCTATAAGGTAGCCCCCCGCTACCCCCAGTCATCTCTATCCGCCTACCGCCGTCACTTATCTGCCGCCTGCGCGACCACCACACAATCAATATACACCACGACTAAAAATGATTTTTCCGGGCAGCGAGCGTCTTCCTTACTAATATCTTTAAATTTCTATATTTCCTTTATTCCTTTTAGCCTTGCTTGTTTCAGCTTTGTTTATTTGTGGTATTAATTTTTAGGGACTATTAGCTTTAGTGCTTTGCTTTGTTGTATTTTCCCTCTAAGCGCCTTTCTTGAGCTATTGGCAGTACATAGATTCTTCCCTATGATGGTTACACTTGATGTCATGTCCTAGTGTAGGGGTGGGTCGGGTATAGTCAGACAGGACGGGTTTGTAGATAACTAGCTCCCGTATGGATTTTAGGGTGGGTATTGGAATTTAGGAACCTTGACGGTAAAATTCTCTAGTAGTAAGACTCACTAAGAAAGGAAGAAAGTTGCATATGCATGTTATCCTCCAAGAGACTAAATGGAAGGGGTCACGCAATAGAGAAGGAAACCAGTACAAGCTTTGGTACTCGGGTTCAGCGAACGCTCGAAATGGAGTAGGTGTCGCCTTAGCACCGAATCTTAAGGACAAGGTCGTTCAGGTGATTAGGATTAGCGATAGGATTATGCTGGTTAGACTAGTGATTGAAGAGGAGACGATTAATGTTATTAGCGCCTACGCACCACAAGTGGGTCTTGGTGAAGCGGAAAAGAAGAGCTTCTGGGACTCTCTTGATGACCTTAGTTAGAGAGTGGTTTAACGACCCAGGCAGTTTATCGTAGCAGGAGACCCTAAATGGCCATATTGAACAAATTGGCGATGGTTTCCTCAGCGTTGCACGGAGGCTACGGGTATGGAGATAGGAACGAATAGGGCCGATCGAAAGTCCTCAAGTATTCTGCAGGCGGCCAACACGGACTTGGTGATCGTATAACTTCGTTCTTTTAAGAAGTGGGATGCTTATCTCATCAGTTTCATAGTGGGGACTACGACACCACCAGATATACTACACGTTGGAGTCGCAAAGGAGACCTTGAAGGCTAAGTAAAGGATTGCTATAGGTATTTCGTTGGAGTTTTGCTTCTCCCAACACAAAACTGTATGGTGTTGATATCCATATAAAGAGACGACCAGCAGCTCGAACTGAGAGGGCGTAAAACCTAAATTTCTTATGGAAAAACCTATACGGTGAAGCGGCAGAGGATTTCAGAGCTAGAGTAATAGAGGCAGTTACCTCAAAGGAAGAAAATAGATTAGTTGACGCAGAGCAGATGTGTAACAGACTGGCAAACATGATCAGAGAGGCGGCCAAGGAAACCCTTGGAGTGGTTGTAGGGACTTTGAGAACACTTATATGCCGCAGGGAGTGATGGTGGATTAGTGAGGAGGTTCAAGACAAAGTTAAGGTGAAACAAATCCGATTCAGAGAGCTTATATCATTGCGGGGCAAAGACGAAGCAAACAGAAGTGCAGTCAAGGAGAGGTATAAGGAAGCAAAAAGAGAAGCCAAGAAGGCGGTAGCCAGAGCGAAAGAAAAAGCGTATGAAGACCTGTATAAGAGATTGGACTCCAAAGAAGGAGAAAACAATATCTACAAGATAGCTAAAGCCAGAGACAGAAGGAAAAAGGGATTTAGGAATCGTGAGATTTATCAAAGACGAAGATGGAAGAAGCATTGTCAATGAAGACACTTTTAGGAGAAGATGGAAGGAGTATTTCTCCGTTCTTTTCAATGGACAAAGGAGTGACTTAACCAAAGAAGTAGATAGTATAGGCGCAATCCCACAAAATAATTGCTATATCTCGAGGATCAGACATACAAAATAATGAGGGGCCAACAGAAGAAGGGTAAAACAAGGCTGTGAACCGTGATGAGATCCCTATTGAAGCATGGAGGTGCCTTGGGGACGCGGGGATGCGGTGGTTGATAATCCTCTTCAACAAGACTTTCTTGAGAGCTAAAATGCCTAAGGAGTGGAGACTCAGCGAGGTAATCCCCATCTACAAGAACAAGGGGGACGCACAAACATGTAGCAACTACAGGGGAATTAAACTACTTAGCCACATCATGAAACTCTACGAGAGAGTTATTGAGAGAAGGTTATGACGAGAGACAAAGGTGTCAGAAAACCAATTTAAGCTGACGAAGGGGATTCAAGAGAGCATACCCTAGTGCTTGATATCCGCGGATGATATTGTGCTAATTTTAGAAACCTAGAGGGGCTGAATGAAAGATTGGAGCAGTGGAGGAAGGCTCTAGAAGACAATGGTTTACAAGTCAGCAGAGAGAAGACTGAATACCTACGATGCAACTTCAGTAGGAACGAGAACGACCGGAACGAGGAAGAGGAAATCCGCATTGGCGAACATATCTTAGAGCCTAAGGAGTCCTTTAGATAACTTGGATTTGTGATACATAAATCCAGGAGGATAGAGGATGATGTTACACACCGTATACAAGTAGGCTGGTTGAAGTGGAGAGCAGCCACAAGGATCCTGTATGACAAGAAAGTCCCTTTAAAGCTGAAAGGGAAATTTTATAGGGTGGCGATTCAACCGGCTATGTTGTACGGGTCAGAGTGTTGGTCATTAACGAAGGTTCAAGCAAATAGGATGGAGGTCGCAAAAATGAGGATGGAGGTTACAGAAATAAGGATGTTAAGGCGGACTTGTGGTAAGACTATTTTAGACATGATACCAAATGGAGTTTTCTGAACAAATCTCCAAGTAGTAATAACGCACAAAGATTAGAGAAGACTGATAGAGATGGTTCGGAGCAAAGTCAAGAGAAGACCACAATCAGCACCTGTTAGGAGAGTGAAGCCATTAACCGTCAATAGAGCGAGAAGAAGGGTAGACCTAAGCTCAGGTGGGAGGATAGACTGAAGACGTGACCTTATTTTGAGCAATATTTATGGAGTCCTGCACTTTGTTCCCTTTTCCTAGAAGGAAAAAACATAGCTGATTGTGAACACGAGCCTTTCCCAAGCCTGATTTTTTATTGAAACGGGGGTGCTTATGGTTCTGGATTCAAATTGTTGGTTCCTAGTTTGCGATTTTAGAAAGCCCATAAGCTGATCTTTAAGCCCATATAAGCTACTTGTCCATAAGGTTCCTCTAAGAGCTTAAAAATTAAGCCTAAAGAGGCCCCTTTGGCTGTTTGATTTGTTGTGTGCCTTATTTGCTTATTGCTTATTTTTACCTTTTCTGTCTTATCTTCTTTGCTTATTTCCTTTTAGCTTCATAGTAGATGTAAGTATAAGGTTGTGTTGCTTGTTTTGCCTTTCCTTGTGCTTATTTGCCATAAAAGTGCTTAACAGTTTGGCTTATTAGTCCTTAGTTTAATTAGTCATTTCTGTCAGCTTTTCTAAGTGCTTAAACCAACTTATTTTTTAGTATTTAAAAAAGTCATTTTTTTAAAAGTGTCTTATTTTTTAGTGTTTTATAAGTTTTTAAAAAAATAGTTTTTGCAAAAAGGGAGGCCAAGGATTCGAACCCTAGACCTCCCCTTTAACACACAAGCATATTTAACATCACACACACTCACCATCGGTACTAGTAGGACCATCTGGTCATAACTGGTACCACTTAATTTATATACACAATTTTTTCCTTTTAGCTCATTACTCCTTTTTGCTTATTACTGGCTTATTTAATAAGCCATATTTCAAACTTTTGATTTTCGTTAGATACCCGTAGACTTAAAAGGGCTAATTTTTCCTCAGCATTTTTTCAAATTTTTTCCATTAAAGTTTAGTATTTTTTAAAACAATTTTTCTTTCAAAACCGTTTTTAATTCATTAAAAATTTAATAAAAATCAAAAAAATATAATTTTATTATGAAAATTTATCTTTTAAATTATTTTAGGGACACTAGAAAATCAATTTTGCATCCAAAACGGGTTAAAATTTCAAAATTTTATTTTTTAAAGAACGGTGAATCGTCCCGGTTCTCGTTTTTAAGCTTTATTCACTTTTAGCTTTCGTTTTTTAGGTTTCCCTTACTCGTTTTTGCATTTTAATTTTAGAATTAGAAAACCAACTCCAAAAATCCTTAATCCATTCAATTCACGCGATCACAAACGTTCTTGATTTTCAATTTGCACCTCGACGGGAGAACGACCCGGGGGATTTTTGATTTTTTCTTTGGTCAAAAGGAATTTGATTTGAATCTCTTGGAATACTTACTTACTACAATTGAATTATAATCTTGAAATTATCCTTATATATTTATTTATATCTACTATAATTTATATATACAAAAAGGTATAGTTTTTATTAAAGGTATCGAAATCACCACATTTGGTAACTATAAAACTAATGTTAACAAAAGGTCTTTCTTAACATACAATAGAATCATTAGTCAATTGGAAGTACGGCTCACCCATTGTTGGACAAACTACAAGAGAAGTTTAAGGCGGGTGGAAGTAAGGTTCCCAAAAGAGTCCGGTTTTTAATAACGCTAACGCGCTGATCCAGCTTCTTCGCTTCTTTGTGCTTTCCAAAATGAGCCATCACGAGAACATTTGACAAAATGACAGGTCTATACCAAAAAGGTTAACAAAATATGTTTCTTAACTTGTTCTTACAAGTTGTCTTGCATGCTTCTTGTACAAACACATTTTGTCACATTTATGTGTAAATATACCCTTATTGAAATTTTTAAGTCTATTCCAAGCCAAAACTAAGAACACGTGGATTTAGGATTGTCTCTCTGGTCATGACCTCAGGGCCTTACCAACCCAGTGCGAATTTTTTCATTGGTCAACTTTGGCCAATTTTCGCACGTCTGTTTGGTGACTTAAATCGAGTACCTGTCAGACCCTCGGACAACGAGGCATAAGATGAGACCAAATAAGCTTATGACTTACTATAAGAGTTACTAATGTCATAGCTCATAAAATCTAAGAGTTGCATTCATGTTAATTACGCTCCGCCGCTTACATTCTTACTCTTTTTGCCCCACTGTTTACAACATTGGTTCAACCTTCCAGTTAATAAGTGGAGGTCCAAGTTGGATCTTAGTCATAATAATGTAAATTATTTGGGTAGTTAATTCTTTTATGAACTTAATATGTACAATACGAATATTTGAGACTTTAGTTAAATGTGCTAGTGACGAACCTCGTCAGCTAACAAATCGTCTTCAGGGATTTGTCAAGATACAAAACTGACTAGACCTATCTTTATTGATTGGTATCGACAACTTAGGGATGATACCATTAATTGAGGAATAGTTTGGAATTACCATAGCGAGTAGTAATCGAGCTTAATCTCGACTGGAACAACAAGCGGGAGAGTCGTTAGTGAAACGAGTAGAGAGATACTGCTCTGTAGGTGTATAGATTCAAGGCTTATCCTCTGATTTAGGAAGAATTTATAACAAAGTGATGCTAAAGTTTGGTCGAGTACCAACATAACAAGTTAGGTATCCATCTACCTCATAATATATACACACACTCTAGTAGTAGTTATTTCTTATTAGAGCGCGAGAACCGCGCGGCGCGGGGGGACCGAAGTTGGGATTTATCATCTGAGCGGTAGGTTGTCATCTACAATTAAAAAAGTTCAAGATGATTAAGTATGAGGTCAAAGAATTAGAGTTCGATTCTAGCGCAATTGACGATACACCAACTAATTACACTAATAGTGGACAGAAGTGATTCCAACTTGACTCTCTCCTACTTTATTGGACTGAGAGGACGGATCTAGACCAATGTAGTGTTGCAATCTCTAGCACTGTGATAGGTTGTGCCTAGGTCAGTGGAGGAACAAGATTACATTGCGTGGCTGAGCGATAAATGAGCAGAGTGGTAAGAGAGTGGGGAATTCTCTCTTCTTATGCTTCCTTATGAGGACGCCTCTGTGCAGGCAGAATATGAATCGGTGATCTTATAAGTAATGTCAAAAGCATATTTGGTCTCATCTTATGCCTCGGGTCTGAGGTCTGACCAGGTAACTCGATTTAAGTCCACCAAAACAGAACGTGCGAAAAATTGACAAAGGTCTGACCAATGGAAAAAATTCGCCATGGGTTGGAAAGGCCCTGAGGTCTGACCAGGTAAAGACAATCCAAATGCACGTGTTCTAGTTTTGGCTGGCATAGACTTAAAATTTCACATAAGGGTATACACATAAATGTGACAAAATCGTGTACAAGAAGCATGCAAAACAACTTGTAGCACAAAGTTAAGAAAATATTTTGTTAACCTTTTTGGTATAGACGTCATTTTGTCAAATGTTCTCGGTGGCTCCATTTTGGAAGCACAAAGAAGCGAAGAAGCAGATCAGCGCGAAGCGTATTAAAAACCTGACTTCTTTTGGGGAACCTTACTATAGCCGATCCCGCCTAAGGGATGCGGGGGATCTACTTGTAGTTTGTCCAACAATATGAGAGAGCCCGTACTTCCAATTGACTAATGATTCTATTGTATGTTAAGAAATACCTTTTGTTAACATTAGTTTTATAGTTAACACCAATTGTTTGGGGATAAGTGATAACCTTAAAACTATTACTTTTTGGTATATAAAATTAAAGAAGATAATAATAAATATATAAGGATAATTTCAAGATTATAATTCAATTGTAGTAAGTAAGTATTCCAAGAGATTCAAATCAAATTCCTTTTGACCAAAGAAAAAATCAAAAATTACCCCCGGTCCGTTTTCCCCCCCCCCCCCACCCCCCTCAGTTCTACCGTCCGAGGTGCAAATTAAAAATCAAGAACGTTTATGATCGCATGAATTGAATGGATTAAGGATTTTTGGAGTTGGTTTTCTAATTCTACAATTAAAATGCAAAAACGAGTAAGGGAAACCTAAAAAACGAAAGCTAAAAGTGATTAAAAGCTAAAAACGAGAACCGGGACCGAATCCCGTTCTTTAAAAAATAAAATTTTGAAATTTAAACCCTATGGATGCAAAATTGATTTTCCTAAGTGCTAAATAATAAAAGAAAATTTTCTAAAAAAATTAAATTTTTTTTTTTTGATTTTTATTAAATTTTTAATGAATTAAAAATGGTTTTGAAAAGAAAAATTGTTTAAAAATACTAAACTTTAATGGAAAAATTTGAAAAAATGCAGAAAAATAGCTTAAGTTACGGGCTATCTAAGAAAAATAAAAGTTTGAAATATGGCTTATTAAATAAGCCAGAAATAAGCAGTAAAGAGTAATGACTAAAAAGGAAAAAATTGTGATAATAAATTTAAGTGTATGTATGACCAAGATTATGACCAGATGGTCCTACTAGTACCGATGGTGAGTGTGTGTGATGTTAAATATGCTTGTTGTTTAAAAGGGTAAGTCTAGGGGATCGAAATCCTTGGCCGCTCACCTTTTTTTTGCAATAAAAAACTATTTTTTTACAAACTTATAAAAACACTAAAAAAATAAGACACTTTTATAAAAAAAAATGACTTTTTTAATGCTATAAAATAAGTTTTGGTTTAAGCACTTAGAAAAGCTGACGAGAAATGACTAAATAATACTATAAGGACTAATAAGCCAAACTGTTAAGCACTTTTATGGAAAATAAGCACAAGGAAAGGCAAAACAAGCAATCACAAACCTATACTAACACCTACTATGAAAGCCTAAAAGGAAATAAGCAAAGAAGATAAGACAGAAAAGGTAAAAATAAGCAATAAGCAAATAAGGCACACACAAATCAACAGCCAAAGGTCCGTCATTTAAGGCTGTTATTTTTAAGCTCTTAGAGGAACGCTTATTACAAGTAGCGCTTATATGGGCTTAAAGATCAGCTTATGGGCTTTCTAAAAAAGCAAAAGGAAAACAATTTGAAACAGAAATAAGCAGTTAAAAAAAAGGCTTGGAAAAGGCTGTTCACAATCAGCATATGTTTTTCTTAAGGAAAAGGGACAAAGTGCAGGACCAAAATAAGCTACAAAATAAGGTCCGTCTTCAGTCTATCCTCCCACCCTGAAGCTTAGACTACCCCTTCATCCTCCCCCCTCCCGCTCTATTTGCCGTTAAAAAAACGGCTTCACTCTCCTAACAGGTGCTGATTGTGGTCTTTTCTTGACATGCCCGAACCATCTCAATCGTCTTTCTCTCATCTTGTTGACGATATTCACTACTTGGAGATTTGTTCAGAAAACTCCATTTGGTATCATGTCTAAAATAGTCTTACCACAAGTCCGCCTTAACATCCTTATTTCTGTGACCTCCATCCTCAATTTTTTGGCGACCTTCAGCATCCTATTTGCCTTAAACCTTCGTTAATGGGACCTACACTACTCTGAATCCGTTACAACTTACCGATTGAAATCAGCCACCGACTAATAAATTTTCCCTTATCACTTTACAGGGACTTTCTTGTCATAAGAGATCCATGTGGCTTGCACTCCCACCTTCCAAAACCAACCCTACTTGTATAAAACGTGTGTAACATCATCTCGTATCCTCCCGATTTGTTGTATCACAATCCAAGGGTATCTAAGGAATATCCTTCGGCTATAAGATATAATGTTCGCCAATGCGATTTCCCTGCTTCCCCACCTCTCCGGTCGTTTTCCAGTTCCTACTGAAGTTACATCGTGAGGTAGTTCAGTGTTCTCATCCTTCTGACTAGTAAACATTGTCAATTTTTTCTAAAAAGCCTTTCCTCCACGCTTCCAATCTTTCATTCGCCCCTCTAGGTTCTAAAATTTAGCATAATATCCATCCGCGGATATCAAGCACATAGGGATGCTCTCATTGACTACCCCTTCGTCAGGCTTGCTCCTGTTTGGTGGGGGGGGGGGGGGGGGGGGGGGGGGGGGGGGGGGGGAGGGGGCTGACACTTTGTCTCACTCATATAAACCTTCTCTCAATAACTCACTTGTATCGTTTCAAGATGTGGCTAAAGTATTTTAATAATTCCCTGTAGTATTGTACAGGTTTGAGCGTCGCCCCCTTTGTTTTTTGTAGATTGGAGTGACCTCTGCTGATTTCCACTCCTTAGATGGCAAATTTAGCTCTCAAGAAAGTCTATATTGAAGAGGATTATCAGCCACTCGCATCCCACCCCAAGCGTTCCCCAAGGCACCTTCCATGCTTCAATAGGGATCTCATCAGGTCCCACCGCCTTGTTTCTACCCATCTTCCGTAGCGCCTCCTTAACTTCTGTATGTCTGATCCTCGAGATATAGCAATTATTTTGTGGGATTGCGCCTATACTATCCACTTCTTTGGTTCGGTCACTCCTTTGTCCATTGAAAAGAACGGATAAATACTCCTTCCATCTTCTCCTAAAAGCGTCTTCATTGACAATGCTTCTTCCATCTTCGTCTTTGATAAATCATCAAGATACCCTAAAACTACCTTTTTCCCAACTGACCTCTGGCTTTATCTTACCTTGTAGATATTCTTTTCCCTTCTTTGGTAGTCCAATCTCCTTATACAAGAGTCCTTCATATCCGCTTTATCATTTCGCTCTGGCTATACCGCCTTCTTGGCTTCTCTTTTTTGCTTCCACTTATACCTCTCCTTGACTGCACTTCTGTTTTGCTATCGTCTGTTCCCCGCAATGATAGAACTCTCTGAATCGTATTTGTTTCAACCTTAACATTGGGTCTGAACCTCCACCCTACTCACCATCACTCCCAACTCCCTGCGCCTATAAGTGTTCTCAAAAGTCCCATGCAATAAAACCACACCAAGGGATTACTGGCCGCCTCTCTTATCATGTATGCCCAGTCTGTTACAACATCTCGCTCTTCTGCCTAACTGCGACAACTAATCTATTTTCATCCTTTGAGGGTAACTGCCACTATTATTCTACTCTGAAATCCTCTGCCGCTTCACCACCGTATAGTTTTTCCAATAAGATTCTAGGTTTAACCGAGCCTCGGGTTCACTGCGAGCGCTGTCGTCCGTCTTTATATAAGGATAGTCCAACACCAAACATTTTTGTGTTGGGAGAAGCAAACCTCACCCGGAAATACCTTGCAATCTTTACATAGCCTAAGGTCTCCTTTGCGCACCAACCGTGTAGTAAATCTGGGTGTCGTAGTCCCCACTATGAAACATGATGAGATAAGCATCCCACTTCTTAAAGAACGAGTTTACGATCACCAAGTCGTGGGCCGCAGCGAACTTGAGGATCGATCGGCCCTCTTCGTTCCTAACTCCATACCCGAAGCCTCCGTGCACGCTCGAGAAACCATCCGCATTTGCTCCAATATGGCCGTTTAGGTCTCCTGCTACGATCAGCTGCTGGGTCGTCGAACACTCTCTAACAAGGTCATCAAGAGAGTCCCAGAAGCTCTTCTTTTTCCATCCCGCTTCACCAAGACCCACTTGTGGTGCGTAGGTGCTAATAACATTAATCATCTCCTCTTTAATCACTAGTCTAACCAGCATAATCCTATCGCTAATCTTAATCACCTGAACGTCCTTGTCCCTTAATATTCCGGATGCTAAGAGCGACACCTACTCCCTTTTGAGCATTCCGCTGAAACCCAGTAACCAAAGTTGTACTGGTTTCCTTCTCTATTATATAATAGTTAACTATTTGCGTGAGCCCCAAATCCATTTAAGTCCCTCTTAGGAAAACATGCAATGTCAACTTTCTCTTCCATTTTAGTGAGATCTACTAACTCGGAAATTTAACCCAGCAAGGTTCCTTCCTAACATTCCAACTACCTCACCTGCCCTAGTCGTGGTGTTTGTGGGCCCACCCTAATCCTACGGGAGCTAGCTACTCCCCAACCGTCTATGAGTCCTTACTATACCCAATACCCGGAATAAACCCCGACCGACCCCCCAAAACCCCCCACCCACGGCCCTACAACAAGGACAAAGAACCTCAAGTAACCAACCACTTAGGGGAAGAATCTAAGCCAGCAGCCTAGCTCCAAGAAAAGGCTTCTAGAGGGAAAATACAAAAAGCAAAAAGCCTAAAGCTAAAGGCTAAAAATAAAACCACATAAAACAAAGCGAAACAGCAAGGCTAAAGGAATAAAGGAAATTAGAAAATAAAAGATAATAGAAAAGGAAAGAGCTCAGCTACTAGCCGGAAAAAAACATATTTCCCTATGGTGTGGTGGTGGTCTGAGCGGCGGCATTGACAGAGGTAGGGGGGCGGCTAGCGATGTCGTTGTTTGGGGTAGCGGGGCTACCTAGATCTTGGTCGGGCAAGAGAGGTGAACCTCCACTCACCGGAGGTGGTGGTCCAAACGGCCTGAAAGTCACCGGAAAAAATAAAGCAATGTATAAAAGGTGGTGAATCCAGGGGTGGCATGTGGGGGTTTTGGATCGTAAATTTGGTAGTGAAGCCGGCTTGCGGTGTTATTTTGGATCATAATAAAGTGGATGAATTGTTGATTTTTTAGAAGAAGGAGAATGGTTTGAAGAGAGAAGCGAGAGAGAAGAGAAAGCTATTGCATAGCATGCAACTCATTAACTGTCTTCCCAGGCTTGTGCATATTAACAATTCTGCACAAAAACCCGTCAAAATTCCTTGCGTAGAAAACCGATCAAAAAAATCAGACTTACTGCTTAGGCCAGTGTCCACGACGGGGTGCCCCAAACGCTCTAGATTGTCTATATAGCTCTTAATTTTCAAAACATAAGAGCTAACAAACTGCCCTTCTTCCTGCTTGCAAGAATGAAATTCTCCTCCTAGCGTAGTCTAAAGAAGCTCCTGATCTGCTTGTTGAGCAAACAAAGTTTTTAACTCCTTAGCACGTCATTAAGCATGGAGGTTTTTCCAGAATGCTTTGGATCTCTAGCTCCAGGTCATGAGCATTTGAGTTCAGCAATCTCTTTGATCCATTTCATCCATGCATTATGAAGCTGCAATGAATTCAGGAGCAACTTGCTATTGCAGTCCTATTTGTGGAGCTATAGAGCAAGAGGAAGTGGCTGCTCTATGAAATGTCAACTATCCTCAATTGATGTACAATCCAAAGCTGTCGATACCTAATCAATAAAGTTAGGTCCCTCAGTTTGTTTCTATTTTGAAGAACCTTGAAACCGAAATTGTTAAGCTGACGCGGTTTGTCATCTACAATTAAAAAAAGTTCAAATATTAGTATTGACAAATAATTAATTTCTTAAAAAAGAATTAACTAACCCAATTAAATATTTAATAATGTACTAAGATCCAACTTGACCTCTCCCCCCACTTATTTACTAGAGGTCTGACTCAAATGTTGTAAACAAGTGGGCAAGAGGTAAGAGGGCGAGCGTTAATTGCATGAATTGCAAAAGAACTATTAATTTATGAGACTAATGACATTAGTAACTCTTATAGTAATGTTAAAAACTTATTTGGTCTCATCTTATGCCTCGTGTCCGAGGTCTGACCAGGTAACTCGATTTAAGTCTAATTTTTAACTACTTCTATCTTGGCAGGGTCAAAGTCCTTGATTATCATTTAAGTGTCCAAGAAATTGCACGAATTAATAATCCCGAAATCACACTGGAGAACTTGGCATACAACTCTCTTTCTTGAGTAATTCTAGAATTATTCTCAGATGATTTGCATGCTCTTCTTTGTTACAAGAGTAGATGAGAATATCATCGATGAACACTATCACAAATTTATCCAAGTATGGTTTACACACACGATTCATGAGATCCATGAATACAGCAGGCGCGTTAGTTAAACCAAATGGCATCACTTGAAATTCATAGTGTCCGTATCTTGTTTTGAAAGCAGTCTTGGGAATATCTTCATCCTGACTCTCAATTGATGATGGTCTAATCTTAAATTATCTTCGAGTAGACACTCGAACCTTAAAGTTGGTCAAATAAGTCATCAATCCTGGGTAATGGGTAACGATTCTTTATGGTAAGTTTATTCAACTCTCGGTAATCGATACACATTCTGAAAGATCCGTCTTTCTTTTTAACAAATAAGACAGGAGCTCCCCAGGGTGAAGTACTTGGTCGGATAAAACCTCGGTCTGCTAACTCTTGAAGTTGGTTAGATAGTTCCTGCATTTCTGAAGGAGCTAATCTATAGGGTGCTCGGGCTACAAGTGTTGCTCCTGGAATTAAATCAATTTGGAATTCTACTTGGCGAACAGAGAAGGCATGTTAAATCTTCAGAAAAACTTCTGGAATTCTCTGACTACTCTGGGATATCTTCTAGTCTTTTCTCATCTGAATTCTTTTCCATTACTTGGATTACGAAATCTTGACAACCTCGAGATATATATCTTTTAGTTTTTATACAGGATATGAGATTTAGTTGGGTTTTACTTTGGTCACCTCGGATGATCAAAGTTTCACCGTTGATTGGGATGTGGAAAACGACAATTCATCGACACTGAAATATCTAGCATTATACAGGATAACCAATTTATACCAATGACGACGTCGAAACTACCGAGTTTGATCGGCATAAGATCAATTTGAAAGGTTGGTTTAACAAAGTCAGAGTTGCACCCTGAATAACGGTGTTTGTGCTTACTAGGTTTTCGTCCAATCCATTTCGAGATTTTAAAAGGGTACTTTGTAATGTAATATTTACATAGAGGTAAGAGACATGAATACAAAACTTTTATCAGCTCCAGAATCAAAGAATACTCTAGCTAGATGTTGGTTTAGAAGGAACATACCCGTGACTACGTTCGGGTCTTGGTGAGCATTCCTATCCCTTAACATGTAGGCTCTTCCCTGGGTATTGTTGTTGGTGGTCTTTCGGCACTGATTTGCATAATGCCCTTTCTCTCCATAGGCATGACAAGTAACTGTCACTTGGTAGCTTAGTACGTTCATGGCTGTCCTATGTTTGTAGTTCTTGTCAGATGCCCACCTTGTTACAAGTAATTACACTTAACAGTGCAAGGTACCTGTTTGATTGCAAGAGTGCATTTCTTACACAAGGGACAGTTTCCAATATACCCATTGTTTTCAGTTGGAGTGACAGCATAAGACTTGTAGGTTTCCTGTCTTCTGTTCTGTTGTGGTTGGTGATTATTGTAGCGGTTGGTGGTGTTGGTGTTACGGTTGTTGTTGTTGTTGTTGAAAGTTCTTCTGCCGTCAAACTTTCATTTGTGATTACTTGATACTTGCACCAAAGTGTGCTTTGTTACCTGATCCATTAGTCTCTGGGCTATGTTAATGGCTTCCTCTAGAGTTTGAGGTTTAGAGGCGGTAAAACATCCCCCCCCCCCCCCCCCCCCCCCCCCCCCCCCCCCCTTCAATACTTCAAGGCAATCTCTCGATGAAAACTTCCAACATTTTCTCAGAATCTGGGACCATAGTGGGACACAAGGTTGCCAATTCCTAGAATCTTCTCACATATGTCTTAAGATCATTCCCCTTCATAGTCATATGGTAAAATTCGTCTTCCATCTTCTGGACCATAGTTCGGGGATAGTATTTCTTTATCAAAATAGGTTGGGCAAAAGAATTCCACCAGGATAGAGCTTCTTTAGTTAAAGTACCAGTAGCAAACTTCACCTTGCAGTCTTCGGTACAGTTGCTACAGGAAAACACTAATTCAGTTCGCTCAAACCAGTGGATAAGTCCAACAGCTCCTTCTGAACCTTTGAAATTGATAGGTTGGCAGCTCATGAACTCTTTGTAGCTATACTTTCTTGCTACATGAGCTTCTCTTTCTCTGGTGTTCCTATTGGTATTGTCAGTATTTACCATTGTTGCAGCTTGTGCTTCCAGAGCTGCAGTAACACTGTCAGCAACTAGTTTCCTTATAGCAGCTTGAGTCATGGCTGGTGCTTTAGATGTTGATGTCTATTTGGGAGGCATTCTATCAACATAAGACAACACGTAATAAGAATGATCTTACAATTCTTTCCTTAAAATGCGTAAGGTTAAAAAATAAACATTGTCACAATAGTGATATCATAGATACTTATTTGATATGAATTCTAACAAGTATCTAACTTATTAGTTTATTTTCTAGGGGTTATGGTAAGATTCATAATGATGAAGACGGAGATGAAATATAGGACACAGAATGAATATGAAATGGGATCACCACTATATTATATCATGAATGACTTGCCTTTGTACTGTACATAGTCAAAATTTGACAAGTTTTGTTATTTATACCACACATCCCGTGGCTAGGTTCTAACAAAAGCTATAACTAGTATCTAATCTAGTAGTCCGATGGTCCTTCCTGGCTATTCTTGAGTTCATAGATTGCATTCAGAAGACTTTCCTTGTCTGATTGGTGACGAGCCTGGATATCTTCGATGGTTTGTTCTAGATTAGCAATCTTGAAGCGAGCCAGAGCAATCTTGCTGTTATTTCCTAATTGCTTTCTTTGAAGTTTAGCAATTTGAGTACGAGACTCTCGGAGTTCAGCTTCCAGATTATCAAAATCTTGTTGTATGATCACCCGACCATTTTCGAGACCTTCTATTTTGTCTTCTATGTGCTCAATGCGGTCGAGAGAGAGAGAGTTCATCTAGGTGATTCAAAATTTCCTCAATTTTCTCCTCGTAACGTTCCAAACTTGTCTTACGAGAGCTTTCTCCTATCTCAAATGCTTGAGGTAGGGCAAAAGTAGAGGAGGATGATCGGTCATGACCTCGTTTCTTAAGTGGCAATAATTCCTTAGGAAGAAAGAATTCTTGAGGATTAAACATTGGAGATAGCATTAAAGATGGAGGCACAATAGTTGGTGGTGGAATAGGTAATTCTTTAGCATAGTATGCATGCATGACCTTCATATAGGGGTCATCATGAAAAAGTGAAAGAGTTGGTGAAGCTATTGGAACTAAACCAAATGAGTTATTTGAAGAGCTAGAATAAGTTTTTCCTGGTGAAGCTGGGACATAGTTCGGGGAAGCCGGGATATAGTCAGGAAAGTTAGAGGAAAAAGCATCCTCAATATTGGAAGTAGGGTGGTTGGGAGAAGACATCACTCTGTTAACAACCCAGTGGTAAATAACATAAGTTATTTATATAATAGTATAATAGTTATGTACTTTACATACTATTCGGGAGATGTAGTGGCACGGAGGACTTTCTTAGATGGAAAAAAAAGTAGTTATAGTTAAGGTTTCAACTTGTTTCTCTATAAAACGTGGTTTCTGTGGATACCATCTATAACACCCCCATTTTTTACATATAGCAGCGGAAGCTAATCTGGGGTATTATTTCATAGTACAACAGTCATAATCATAGAAAACGACTCAAAAGAGACGTTTTTAAAAGATAAGTTATCATTTATTATTTCATCAGAGTTTTTACAAACAGAGGTCCCAAAATTACATGGAAAACATAAGTTGGAATGAAAATAACGGTTTTGCCCATCTAAGGTCCGTGCATCTACGTGCCATAAGGATGTCTCAGTTACCTAAGATAAATATGCTAAAAAGTCAACACAAAGGTTGAGTGAAAATTCATAGGGTTTATGTTAACAGTTTGATTACTCATAAGTCATCATAACAGTGGGTTACGTTGTTATACACCCATAAGTGTAATAATTGCAATGAGTACAATTATTATAGAAAACAATATTATTGCCCTAAGCTCATGACACCGAGACCTTGAGATAATCAATAATCACAAAAAGTTGCCCCAACGGGTGCCTTTGCCAAACACCCACATAGTGATTCAAATGAAGTGCGTTTGGTTACCAGAAAGTATAGGTACACCAACGGGGAAGTTCAGTCCCAAATAGATCTATTTACAGCATTCGCGCTTACTCCGAAAAGTAATTAACGGTTCATGATAGTGGGGTCTTAATGGCAAAAGTAAGGACTTAGGCAATAATATATCAGGATAACATACAGTTGGAAAAAACACTCGTATTCATGGTTTATAGCATGTATCCCCCTCGCGGGTTTATGAAAACATTAGAAGATTTAAAATGCGAGGCTATGAACTCACCTTAACAGGGAAAATCTGATTGATGGCAAAAGTATATCAAGTGAAAGTAACAGCTACGTCACGCAACCTGGGGTAATATGTCAAGTCTTAGTGTGATGGTTTATGTTTCAAAACTTCATAAAGTTTAACGTATTACTTTGATTTATTAATTTATGGAAATATTGTATCACTGTTCGGGCTATCATAATCCAGAGGCCATGTAGTATCGTTTGAGGAGTCAGGGCACTTTAAATCGTAAACCCAGCAAACTCGTCAAAACAAATACCCAAATGGAACCCCTCACATGAAATTCCCTAGTAACGTGATACGATAAGATTTTTAAGTTTCTTCAAAAGCTAGTCGATGATAAATTACGTTAGATATATAACGTAATTGTTTTATAATGCGTCGATCGATGATTAATAACGATTGATGTGTCGGGTTTTAATGAAATCGAGTTTTATAATATTAATATATATTTTTATAATTTATATAAAAATATTATATTTTATATTTTTAAGAATACAAAAATGGCAATATATACCCTTGGTTTATAAACTTTTACAAGTTTAGTCCTTTATATATAAAGTATATATAATTTAAACCTTTAACTTTGAAACTTGGCAAGATAGGTCCTTATAGTTATAACTTTAGGAAAATGACATTTTCAGCCCCTCTAGTTATAAATTTCAGAAAGTTACGATATATACCCCTTGCATGAAAACATTTGCAAATCAAGTCCAAAAAGCCATGCAAGCTTATTTTAGGGTTCCAAATGATATTTGCAGGTTATAGCTTATTAGAATAAGCTAAAATAAGATGTTCTAACGTAACAAAAGTTTAGAAAAAGGATTCGTTAGCTAGAAAATCAAAACGGGTCGTTTTTAGGGTTTTAGTAAAAAACACATGGGTTTGAGGATTCAAGGCTTCAAACAAGAGTTTATATATGATCTTAAGAGTATTATGAACATTCTAAAACAGATTATGAGCTTATTGAACAAGATTTTGAGCTTACTTGAGCTAAAATGGGTCGAATGAGGGTTTTTGGGTTCGTACGCCTAGAAACGACTTCAAGGGCTTCCTTCTCTTGATTCTTGGCTTCTATTCTGATCTTAGGGACTTTACTTGATCTTCTACTACTGCTAGGGAATGGCTAGAACTCCATTTGAGTGTGTGTGTTTGAGTTTGAAGGATGAAATGAAAGGGTGTGTATGTTTCGGCTTATATAGGGGTGAAACCAACTTGGTGCCCAAGTTTCTTGGAGTAGTGGCCAAGGTGTGGGTAGAGTGGTGACTTATGAAGGCTATAGGGTGATTAGGAAGAGCTAGAAAAATAGCTAAGCAAGGTGTGGGGTGTTGGAGGGGGTTCGGCTACAAGAAGGTGACAAGGAGGTGCTTGTAAGGTGCTTGGGTGGCTGCTTGGTGACATGGTGGTGAGGTCATAGAGGTGCTAGGATGCTAGGTTGGTTTAAAATGGGTCAAAAATAAAATAAAAGGGGTGTCGGGTTTGGTTTGGTTTCGGCTTAGGATTTAGGGTTTTAATTTCGAGTTAGGGTTAGGATTAAGGATAGATTAGGGTTTAGGATTAAGGTTTAGGGCTTAGTTTTAGGTTTAAAATGAAATTAGGGTTTTAGGGTTTAGGGTTTTAGATTAGGGTTTTAGGACGAATTAGGGTTTAGGTTTAGGGTTTAGAAGTCATGCATTAAGTGTTTGTACCTTGTACTAAAGTGGTAGTAAGAAACTAAAGTGATTTAGGAGGTAAAATGACCTAGTTTGGTTTTCTTGCATTATTGACTTGTACATTGAGCTTAAATGAGTTGTACATTGACTTGGAGGGAAATGATATTCAAATGTTGTGCATTGTACACTTGTACACATGTTTGAGTTGCACATTGCGTTTTATTGTTTACATTACATATTAGTTAGGGTTTTGAGATAAACGTATACGTTTAAATGTGTGTTTGACCATAACGTTGTAAATGGTACGTTAACATGGATAGTGTATTGTTAAAAATGGATATTAAGATATAGTTTGTCATATTAGTGATGTTTACATGATATAAACATAGATAGAATTGGCATAGGTAGGTTGCGTGAGCTCGTTTACTTTAGAGATGCAAGTTACGTTGCATAATGAGATAAAGCCAAGAATTTCACTCGTAAAAAGTGCAGTAATATATATATATATATATATATATATATATATATATATATATATATATATATTACAGTGCATTTAACTTAATAGATGGATGATTACATTGATAAAAATTACGACTATAGGAATACGACTAGGTTTCAGTTACTTAACTTCTCGATCCATGATCTCCACTGGTTCTTCCACAAAGTTGAGTTTGTCATCAAGCCAAAGCTCTTTCATTGAAATGACAACAGGAATTCGTCAAGATAAGGCATTTCATTTTAGATTTGAAACGTGGAAGTATTGTGGACATTACTGGAGCTCTTCGGGAAGCTCAGTTTATATGCCGCACTGGGCCAATCCGTTCATGATTTTGACAAGGTCTAATGTTACCGGGGATTAGCTTTCCTCGTTTTCCGAATCGGATGACACCTTTACGAGGTGACACTTTTAACATAACACGATCTCCAACTTGAAATTCTAAAGGCTTTCGCCTTACATTGGCGTAACTTCTTTGCCGATCTCTTGCAGCTTGCAAGCGTTGTCGAATTTGTACTATCTTTTCAGTGGTTTCATGGATTATTTCTGGTCCCGTAAGTTGAACATCTCCAACTTCGGCCCAGTAAACAGGTGATCTGCACTTTCGACCATAAAGTGCCTCAAATGGTGCTGCCTTAATACTGGCATGGTAACTGTTATTGTAAGAAAATTCTACTAATGGTAAGTGTTTTTCCCATCCTTTTCCAAAATCTATAACACAGGCTCGAAGCATGTCTTCAAGTGTTTGGATGGTCCTTTCACTTTGCCCATCAGTTTCGGGATGATATGTCGTACTTATGTCTAATTGAGTACCTAAAGCACTTTGTAATGATTGCCAGAATCTGGACGTGAAATGACTATCACGATCCGAGATGATAGATATTGGCACTCCATGCCGGGAGACTATTTCTTTGATGTATAACCTTGTAAGGGTTTCCATACTATCTGTCTCTCGGGTAGGGATGAAATTTGCAAGTGTCATGAATACACTCAATATAGTTCCAACCTAGAAGGTATTCAATACATTATTTATTTTATGGATTGGATGAAATCCTATTATGTCTTGATTAAAGTTCTGAAATTTGTTAATATCTTATGAAGCATATTATTAACAAGCTACACATGAGAATTATAAAATATGTTTTGAATTTTCCAATTAAAAATAATTTATTGTTACTTAAATACTTAATATTTAGATAATTATCTCTACTTACAAAAGTAAGTGGAAGCATCTACAAATCTTAAAGATATTCAACAATAAAATACATAACCTTCTGAATTCACTTGTTGATGTCATACTAAGGTTAAACATGAAAATGTCAAACCAAAGTATAATGTAACTATCATTCATATAATTCCACAGGATGCACTCATCAAGGAGTGATAATTTGTAATATCAATCTATGAGGTAATATAAGTTAGGGGTCATCAAACAACCTGCTAATTATAAGATGTAATATTATCACATCTTGAATCTGATAAATGTCTTAGAACTATGAATGATAAGATGCAGTCCTTAAAAGACAATCAATGTTTTAAGCTTGATTGATCTTTCACCAAACAGTTAAACTGTGAGGTTAGAATGAGTTTCTTTTGAAGAAAGACTCATAAGGGCAAAATTGTATACATATTAATGCCTGACTGATGATAAGAGTTTTTA
The DNA here is from genome assembly GCA_026074375.1 of Tanacetum coccineum. Taxonomy (NCBI): domain Eukaryota; kingdom Viridiplantae; phylum Streptophyta; class Magnoliopsida; order Asterales; family Asteraceae; genus Tanacetum; species Tanacetum coccineum. Next base: position 45,910 of record BQNB010025191.1, read on the forward strand.
ATCATGCTCAAGCAATCGACTATGATTAAATTTTCTTTTCTACACGCATTAATTATATAAAGATAATTAATTGTCATACATGTTTTCATGAATATGAAATATGACAATTAGGTTTTATAACTCTTTTCTTAATGATTACCTTTGTGAGGACGGTGTGTAATCAAAAGGGTTATGAGTCTATATAATCTTTATAAAGTATACAAGATAAAAGAATCCAAGTGTGGATTAGATCATGCATCTAGGAGCTGAGATCTTAAGTTTAATTACAATATGATTTTTGATTAAATTAAGCTAACTCCTGAGTACACCTGACATCAAGTGGGAGCACTATGTTTTTCCTTAAAATTCATATGTTGTGTAACATATTGAAAGCATCATTCCATCAAAGCTAGATGTTAATCCTTGAGATTGGAATGAAACTTCACTTGGGAATTTAGGAAATAAAACAAACGACCTTGGAATAAATGTTTATTGAAATAAACATATGCGGTGATTAAGTCCAACACAATGCAATATATCATTGAGGCAAGTCTTAAATGATATATTTCACTTGAGATAATTTAATACATGGATAGAAACCTTGTGTTTGCAACTAAGGATTCATCAGTATATATTATATTGTGTATGAGACTGGTTGTTACTTTTTGCACAAGTGTAAGATAAGCTAACAACAATAGTATCTAATTGAGAGTGTTTAGAAGACTGTTAAAATAAACGTTTACGGATTATATATGGCATAGTGTTGTTTGTGTACACTGATGCTTGAGGATAATCAATCCTAGTTAAAGTAGGATTTCATTATTTATGATAAATTTGCTAACTAGATATGCTCAACTAATAGCATTGTTGCAATACACATTAAAGAATAATAATACTTTACATTTTAAGAAACTGTAAAGATGACTGTCAGTATGTCGTTGACTTAAAATATCCAATAAAAGGTATTATGACATCTCCATACTATGACAGTTGCAATAGTATGCACATGTGAGATAAGACACTCATCATATCATTCAAATCCTTCATAATTTGTGAATTTGAAACAAGTATTCGGAAAGTTTACTCATATGACTATTTAGCTGTCTTGTAAAGAAAGAGTTGAGAATGTTAGAAATATTAGACTTCAACTTACTAATTAGTCTTATGCATATCTGTTTTATTAGTATTTGGATAATTGAGATTGTAAGACAAATTTTACTTTCTGATGAATGAAGATACGTGATATTTGTTATTCATACATATAATAATTGTTATCCTATATTTGCATGTTTAATCCTTTAATGATTTTATCATTTTAAATATGTTCATTGTCGGGTAACAATATGGGAATATTGTTACATTAAGGCAAATATGAGTGTTGGTTGTATTATTTGAATACATGAATGGTTCTGCCAAACTCATATGTTATTCACAAGGGATGCATATTGAACGCCCCAACCATTAAATATTTACTTTTGGATCCTTGTCATGAGTAAGATATCGAAAATGGTTAAATAAGTCATCCTTAGACTTGAGATGCAAACAAGTTCTGCATGTGTGGATATCACTTTTTGATTATAAGTCAAACGCTAACATGAAAATGGTAGTTATAAAAGCTATTCTTGGAAGTGATGTGAAGCAGCATCCACAACACTTGTAGTCAATAAAGAATTTGTTCCTCTACTTGATATGTGCAGAATGATACCATGGCATGCCACACCCCGTCATAGGCGGAAACACGGGAATGCAACATAATGATCAATCATAACACAAGATACAAAATAAAGAAATACTAAGATGCATAAATAAAAAGAGTCATGATGACCATCAACCTCAATACAACCTTGAGTGATGTCTCAAATCGAGAACACAACACATAGCCGCCAATTATTACCATCATAAGCCCACGCAGGGGTCCTCGCAATCTTAAACCTCAATCTGCAAGAAAACCAAATCCATAACAAACATCAATTGCAAGACTTCTCAAACAAGATTCCTACGGGATTCTCTAAAAGTCCGCTATATGCACCACAACCTTAACGATCATTTACTTCACCTGAAAATGATACTCGATAACGTCAAAAATAATGTTGGTGAGCTCGTAGGTTTGACTCAAAACCCAGTTGTTGTGCCAATCATTTAAAAAGTAGACAATAGTGTTATGTGACAGTGAATATATGCAACAAACCTATGACTTAGCATCCCCGCTAATCATGTTCGATGACCTAGCATCCCCGCTAGTCACCAAAACCAGCATATACCAATGCTCTTGGAGCCGCAACTCTGATATGTCACTTACGCACCTAAAGTGCCTGCCAGCTGAGCACAATATTAGGGCAGGACCACAACGATTGCCATGCCAAACACAATACATGCAAGTAAAATCACAACCCTTGCCATGTCAAACACAGTACATGCAAGTAAAATCACATTACATATATTCACATAGCAGTCATAAGCACACAAATTGTCCCAAAAACAAAACCACGTTTCACACAGTTCAGAAAACAGTTCAAAACACATTTGACTATCATTTTCCTCCAACGGAAAAATAGTAAACTGTCTCCAACAGCAAACTTAATTCACAAGCAAATGCAACGACGTTCGCACACGACCTAGTCCAGTTAATGTCCCATTTTAATCATTCATTTCCAAAATAGTTTTCAGATTTGATGCATAGAGGTTAGACGCATGTTGTACGGTTATCTTTAACGTTTTAGTGGTGTGATGGTTGACGACTTAACTCCAACAGATACCATATCAGACCCATATCTTAGTACAATATACTTATACTATTTACGTAAAATAGTTAAGTAATATAAAATAATAAATACTTATAATATACTTCGATAAATTCATTCGGTACACTTAGTTACCATAAATATACCATTTATACTTTACGAAATGAAACGTTTATTTACACTAAACATTTTAGAAAAGTTTTGAGAAAAATTATATTTTTCGTCTTTTAGTCGACGTATTAAAATAATAGTATTTTATTATTAAATCAAGAATTACGTTTGAAGTAAAAGTTCTAAGTATAGAGGTTTTTTTTGAAATTTCGGAGTGACTCGTTCATTTATATAACGTTTCCCAAAGTTTTTAAACCTCATTTTCAACAATTTCCAACATTTCGACACTTTCTGGCCAAATCCTAAAAATCACGTTTCACGACGTTTACCAAAATACATTCTCAAAACGACTTTCAATATAACTTCACATGTATTTTTCACTTCTCAAAAGTTCGTCAAAACTCCCAAAACGATTAGTTAACTTTTATTGGGCTTTAGGGCCCAATAAGAATCCATTGAGGTTTTTACATATGCAAAATACGTTCTAAGCCCAAAACCAAGGCCCATTAGTATATATAAGCCCAAACCAATAAGTAACAAAGTAATCCAGACCACAATAAGCCATCAAATAATCCATGGCTTATTGATGCTTATTGGGCCGTGAGCCCATAAGCTCCAAATCTATATATTAAGCTTAAAAATAAGCTATAATAATAGTCCACAAAAATACGACATACTAGGGTAATAACCAAAAACTCCATCCTTGTGTTATCCCAAAAAGTCGTGAGCTAATAAGCTCAAAATAAGCTATTCGAGCTTAAAAATAAGCCCAAATAAGCCATATACAAAATAAGCTACCTAGCAAATATATGTTTTTCAACCATCACGACCACAATATCAAAACTAACAAAACCCCTTTATTCCTTTCTTGAGTTCGACGCAAACCAACACCCCTTTTCTATTCGTTTCGTTTTCAAATTTTGATTTTTACAACGATCAACTTGTACAACTAACATCTATGCATCACTAACAACCCAAAAGGACAAGTAAAATTTAAATTTGAAAGACTTACAAGAATGGTCTTCAAAATAATTTTTGACGCGAACCGGACAACCCAAACGTTGTTTTAATGAATACCCGAACACTAGAATCACCCCGGAAACACTCTAAACCACTGTGTTTTTTTTATCAAAGTTGAAAAATGAAGTGTGTGTGTGTTGGCTTATTTCGAACGCAAGAAGAGAGAAACACACAAGTGTGTGTGTTTTATTATTGAAAAAGAAATGAATTATGCATGTTTGAATGGAAACAAAACTATTATGTACCAAGGTTGGGACACAAGAGCTAAAGTTTAGCCGTCTTGTTCCCTTCCTTTGTCTTGACGCCGGATAGGATCCAAGGAGGGTCTCGGGTTCTTCTTTTCATGTCAGGATCACTTAATAACTCATAAAACTTGATCGTAAAATTTTCCCCAAAGTTAATTAGCATTTAAATTCACCTTAAAAATACTTTTCCATTAACCTAGAGTATTTACACGATATATTTACACCTTATACTTCCATAAAACTCATTTGGACATCAACGGACGTGTCGGGACTCGTTTTTTGGCATTTCTTAAAATTAACGGGTCAACCACCCAGAATATAAATAACACATTAATAACCTCTAAAAAGGATTGTTATACACAATAACCACAAAACACTTCATATCTCACAAATCCATCATCATCAACACGGTACAAGTTCTAATAAAACTGGCAAACACCAAATAGTCAAAGGACTAATATTAGAACATTCAAACTCATAAAAAGGGCAAGGGTTACATTCCACCTCCTTAAGAGAATTTCGCCCCCAAAATTCAACTACTTATCAGTACTAAACAGATGCGGGTACTTAAGTTTCATCTGATCTTCACGTTCCCACGTGAATTCAGGCCCACGTTTCGAATTCCACCGAACCTTGACGATGGCAATTCTACTCCGCTTCAACTTCTTAACCTCTCATTCCAAGATTTCCACAGGCTCTTCCACAAAATTCAACTTATCATCAACTCGGATTTCATCCAAGGGCACTTGCAGTGTTGGATCAGCCAAACACTTCTTAAGGTTCGACACGTGGAACGTGTCATGAACACCATTCAACTCCTCAGGCAAATCTAACTGATAGGCCACTGGGCCTACCTTCTCAATGATCTCGAAAGGTCCAACAAACCTAGGTGCTAATTTCCCCTTCTTCCCAAAGCGTACCACACCTTTCCAAGGCGACACTTTGAGCAAGACATAGTCACCTACACTAAACTCTAGAGGCTTCCTCCTCTTATCAGCATAACTTTTCTGACGATCACGCGCAGCCTTAAGTCTATCCTTAATCTGCGAGATCTTCTCAGTGGTCTCTTGCACTAACTCAGGTCCTATCAACTGACCCTCTCCAACCTCTGCCCACATAATCGGGGAACGACACTTTCTACCATACAAAGCCTCAAACAGCGCACATTTCTCATCCCCACTAGAATGTAACTATTGTTATACGGAAAACTAACTAATGGAAGAGAACATCCCAACTTCCTTCGCGTCTTAGGAGCACGCTCTAAGCATGTCTTCCAAGGTCTAGATAGTATGCTCACTCTGACCGTCGGTTTGAGGTTGGTAAGCCGTACTCATGTCTAACCTAGTTTCTAATGCCTCTTACATCGTTTGCCAAAACCATGTTGTGAAACGGCTATCACGATCAGATATGATTGAGATCGGCACACCGTGCCTAGTAACGATCTCATTCAGATAGAGTTTAGCTAACCTATCCATCTTATAGTCCTCACATATAGGTAGAAAATGAGCAGACTTAGTTCATCGGTCTACAATGACCCAGATTGTGTCATGCCTACTACTAGTCCTTGGTAGCTTCTTACCAAAGTCTATTGCTATTCTCTCCAATTTCCATTCAGGGATCTCAGGTTGCTGCAGTAAGCCAGATAGCCTCTGATGTTTTGATTTGAAAAGTCAGTCTAAGTGTTTCTTTAATGAATTAATTTTGTAAACACTTCGAGAGTTTTGATTGTTTTGTCATATTGATCATAACCGCCCCAATTCTTATATTGGAACAAGATTGATTCACACATAATCGCACCATCGTTTCTTTCCAGTGACACAAGTTAATCTTTGTAGAATCGCACAAGAGGAGTGGGTCACCTACCATTGAGCTTGTTTGATGTTGGCTCTAGCAGATTTCCATCTTCATTGTGAAAAACCATCGTTTTCACACGGATGTTCTTGGCAATATCACAGGGATAATGCGTATGGACTCTTAGGATAGACATGTTTCCACAGTGTGTGAAAGATAGATGAATTGGATAAGTGTCACTTATCGAGATAAATTGACGATCTCTTGCTCTAGACTTTAATCGTGCATTTTGGTTCTAGTAATCGGAGGCTGGAGCGGACTGCCACCTGTTCAATATCAACTAACTCAGTGAGAAAGTTCAATAGCAACACGTGTTAGATCCTCCAGATAAATAAACATAAATCTTTTAAAAGATTCCCTGAGTGCTAGGAATGGTGTGCATTGCATCACTGGGTCCATGATGTCGATCTCAATGTTCAGCAATCAACTTATGATTCTAGCCAACATAGGTATTGACCCGGTATCTGCTAAGTGTTTGGAGGGCTTCTTTCATTACATCCTTTATCTTTATAATTCTTTATTAATTCTATCAACCCTTCAGTGCTTACCGAGACTTCACAACTAGAAACCTTATTGGTTTATTCCCCGTACTTGCTCATCTCAGACGGCACTTTTCCCTTATTCTCGCTTTCAACTCCTTTTACATGTCATACCAAAGGACTTCTACATAACGTAGTTGGATTGCCCGGGTAGATCCCTCCGGTTATGGCTGGATCATTTGGGAATAGTACCTAACCTTACCAACCTTATAGCTAATCACCAATTAAGAAAAAAATGCATGGTCGTCCCTTTTTGTACAGTTTCTCCTTTCCATAAATACCAATTGAATACTCGAATTATGTACTTATGATATAACTAATCAAAGCGTTTAGTACCTCGATCGTTTTTTTATGGGTATTCAGAAACGCTCCCCCTCAAAAAGTGCTTCGTATTGCAAATTGTTTAGCACGTTTTGGGCGGAGTATATGATTACCTAATAATCACGTTATTCTTATACACATATTTACATATTTTAATCACATTTTCTCCCCTTAGCCAAAAATTTAAACCCTTATGACTTTTGGGATACAATTGCTTTAAAAATGTTATAACATTAAGGTAGAAAAGTTGTGGCCTTAATTCGAGCCATGTCGTGTAAAGAAACATATAAATGTCCCCATCATCTTGAGGGATATCAATTATTCCTACACTAATCATTCAAAGATTAACTAGTTACTAATGTACAAGGTATATTATTCACAATAAGAAAAAAATTGACCTTTTTATTGTAACGACGATGTCGTCACGTTGTTCTGTTGATCAGCCTGTAGTCAATATCTCTTATTCTTCCTCCAACAAAGCTTTTCTACTTCGAAAGAACCTCCTGATCTGGAGACTTTTCTCGACCTCAGTGATGAAGTCTTTGGCATTCTTTCTCTGTCATCCTCTGACCACTTCCTATCTCCATCCCTTATTGAACTCGTTATAAGAATGAAAGTAGTAGAACAATGTGGTCCAGCATTATCCATGACTATAGTCAACGCCCATACACAAAACTTGAGTAGCTCATTCAGCCTCATCAGCTTTCTTTGATCATTTCTGTTATCTGTAGACAACGGCCTTGCTAGGGGACAAGCGTATAATCTTCGTTGAAGTAATAGTCGGGCTGCACCCTAATTTGGACTTTCAAGGTGATCTTGTTTGATAACTTATCAATCCCGAGCTGTAAGTCTCCCATACGATTTCTGATCACCAGGTTTCTTATCCACATGTTGACTGCCGAGTGAAGACTAAGTCATGACTTGTCATATGGAGATGGTTTGAGCTTTTCCTTGAATATTTATAGGGAACAGATCTTCAAAATCATTTGGATGAGGATGTTATTGAAATCCTGTTACCTAGATCTTGTATTTCTTGGTAATCAGCTCGGCGAAGAATTATCTCTCTTAGGTATTGTATCCAGTAATTTTTGTAAACACCTTGACACTGACACACAGGAAATTCAACATCTGCGATCTGACTGCTTCACGAACAAGGGCTCACTGTGTTGTTGATATAGAAATTCCCTTTCTCCTAAACCACTATGTGAGTGATGCCATAGTACCGCACTGAAGTCATATTCGTGTTCACTCTCAACCCCACAACGATGAACTAATCATCAAGGCCAAGTCTAGGTAAACGAGCGCTTTGAGCTTGGATATGGATAAGCAATTTTTTCGCCTCTTTGTTACCTGTTAGAAGATAATCCATATCCTTACTGAAGAGGGGGGGGGAGAAAGGGGAGGGAGGAGAATATTGTGGTTTAATAGTTCTTACCTGACCTGGTGTTCCTCCTAAGGGTAGTCGTTCATATACATTTCGCAGAATTTGATAACCTCCAGGATTACCCAAATCAACCTTATTCGTCAGCAGCTTATGGCATTCATCCATCTGATATTGAAGAAAGACGCTGTTCTTATGAAAGGCTTTATCAAGGTTGAAAGCTAGGACCTTCTAAATCAGCTTTGGCAGAGCTTCTTCTTTCCTTTCTTCGCAGAACCATTTGATGAAATGACTCCAATATCATATGTCTTCCTTTAAAGCTTATTCTCCGCAGGAACTTGATACGTTGCGGCGTATGTATTTGCCCAGTTATTCTCTGGTTCTGGGAAATCATTCAGGGGAATGGTCCATTCTGGTTCAGGTGTAGCAGGTCTCTCGCTTTCTGAATGTGGCTTAAACCACGTAGTGGATTGACACCTTGTGAATGTGACGTTATCAGGTGTCCTCCAGAACTAGACATTCCCTTCATGCCTGCCTTGGAATGTACACCATGTGGATTGTTCAGAAATGTTTTGATTCTGGTATCAGAATACCTGGCATCGAAGAGTTAATAACATCATCTCTTGTGTCAGTGATTTGCCATCCAGTTGAGGTAAGAGCTGGATGTTGTTTGGAAGCAGATGCATCAGACTCCCGTGGTTTCTTTGAACTTTGGGTCATACCACTTTCGGTGGAGGTTGAGTTGACCCAGAAGCGGCAGATCGGGGCTTCTTCTCATTTGCTAACCTACCCTGGTTTGATCCCAGCTGAAGGGCCTTCATCATCATCATCGTCTTCATTATCATCATTTTCATGCTTTCTCTTGTGGTCTTTAACCTTGACTGCAACTTCCTTATCCATGACATCTTCATCTGATATTAAAGCTTCCATAAGAGCATGGTATAAATGGTAGTTGGCAGGATTTCTGTTTGCAGTCTTGAGATTCTATTCATGTGTTTTGAAGAGAGCACTCCCTTTAAGATCAATTCCTTCAAGAGCCACTTTGTCTGTTGACCTGATGGAGTAAGTTGAATCTTGTTTCTCCTTACCTTGTTCCTTTTTTATTTTGATAATCTTCTTTGGACTCTTTTCAGATTCTTGATTCTTGATGGACTCTAGGCTAGGCAGCACAGAGTATTTCTTGATTAAATCTATAGTGTGTCGTTCAAGAATCTTAAGGAGAGCATCATCAAGTTTTGTTCCTAGATATTTGATAAGTGCTTAATTACACATATCTTTTACCTCTAAAAACGAGCTTAAATGACCAAAAACAGACAAAAACTGCCAAATATATGTTTGTTTTGCATTTGTATTGTGCAGGAAGTGGATATCATCAAAAAAGCAGAAAACCAAGCCAAAATGACAAAACTGAGCATGGAATGGAAAAGACTGTGCAAAATCAAGGCCAAAGTCCAAAAATGTCAAAGTCAGAGTCAATACTGAAGAATACTATTGGATGCAATCTTAACCCATCTGATGGGCCGGGAAAGCCCAATAGTATAACTATGAAGACTGTGAAGGCCCAATCCTAGCCCAGTTACAGCCAATCTCAGCCATTGTACACACAAAACCCACTTCATAATCTTATTGGGCTTGAAAAAGCCCAATAACCACCCTCAACCTATTGGGCCCAAACCCAAACCCGTGGGACCCAATACAAGCCCACATGTCTTATTGGGCCCAACACAGTACCAAAAATGTAAATTTTAAAACTTTGTTTTATAATTAAAAAAATAAAAAAATAAAAATAAATTTTAGGGGCTTAAATTGCCAATTTTGAAAGTTATTTTATAAAAGAAAAGTGGAATAACAAAGAAGGACTAAAACTGCCAAATGGCAGTTTTTTCTTTTAGTTATAAACTAGAGGGACCAGTTTTGCAATTCCCCTAAACCTCTTTATTCTTTTAGTTATAAACCACAAGGGCCAAAACTGCCACTTTCTAAACTTCTTTATAACTGAAAAAGCGGCTAAACCAAAGTGAAAAGAGAAGGAAAGATGGGGGGGCATTCTTGCCTCTTCCCCATTCTTTCCTTTTAAACCCTGCAACCCACCCCTGCCATAACCCACTCCCGCCAAAACCATACCACCCCAATTTCCCACGGTTTTTGGCCAAAACCACCTTTCCAGCTCACCCCTCACCTCTTCCCACCTTACCCTGCCCTTATAACCCCTTTCCCTGTCAAAACACTCAACCCCGAAAAACCCATCCATGGCTGAGAATGCTAGAAAGGAAACCAAGGGCTAGGATTGCTTTGGGAGCATTGTGCACTCACAACAAACACATCCCAAGTCCAAGTAAAGGCTGGGAGCCTCTATAAAAGAGAAGAGAACAAGAAAAAGAAAAAAAATCCCGTTTTTACTTTCTTAGTTTAAATTTTAATCAAGTTTGCTTTAAAAATCATTGTACTCAGTTTCTTTTCAAGTTTTTATTGTAATACTTTCAGTTTTAATAAAAGTTAAGTGTTTTTGAGAAAATTGCTATTGTTGAAATTTCAAGCATCATTTAAAGCTGTTTAATTCTGTTAAATTGTTTAAACATGTGTTAAAAGTTATTAAAACTTACTTGTGATCACTTATCTCTGTTTTCTTTTACAAAAAAATCAGTTAAAAAGCTTTTTTATAAATTAAGGGAGTGTTTGGTTTAGTCCCAAAATGGGTCAAATGGTTGTTGCCATGGGTCAAGCTCACTCAGCCAACTTTGGCTGAGTGTGTAGGCTTTATTAGGCCAAATTAATCACCATTTTTAGTTCAAAAATAAGTTTTTGTGCCCTTTCTATAATCTGTCAAAATTTGAATAAGCTAATTTGAGCCTAAGTGCTCAAGCTGCATAAGCAGCTTAAGCACATTGTTTAAGTGCTCTTTGGTGTTGTTTCTACCCATTTACCAAGCCCTTGTTCTGTCATTGGTTTGACAGCATAAGTCAAGTGTTTGTGTATGCATGTGTGTTTGTGAAATCAGCCCACTTTTAAGCCCCAATTATCAGCAGTAAAAATAAGGCCTTAAGCCCTCATCTT
>BQNB010025192.1:0-59912 GCA_026074375.1 Tanacetum coccineum
AACTTTTCTTCTTAGTAAAAAGAGTGTTATCTACCATTCCCATTTTATATTCATGTTTAATAAGGAAAGCTTTTAATCTATCATACCAAGCTTTGGGTGCTTGTTTAAGACCATATAAAGCTTTCTTTAATTTATAGACATGATTTGGTTTTTCAAAATCAATGAATCCTGAAGGTTGTGCCATGTATACCTCCTCATTGATAAAACCGTTCAGGAATGCACTTTTTACATCCATTTGTAATAGTTTAAAGTCTAAGGTACAAGTATAAGCTAATAATATCCTAATAGACTCAAGTCTAGTAACTGGAGCATAAGTTTCATCATAATCGATGCCCTCTTGTTGAGTGTAGCCTTGAGCAACTAACCTAGCCTTATTTCAAGAAACAACACCGTCCTCGTCTAACTTATTTATAAATACCCACTTAGTTCCTATGATTGTCATATTCCTAGGTTGTGGAACTAACTCCCAAACGTCGTTAGCAACGAATTGATTTAATTCTTCTTGCATGGCGACCATCCAACTTTCATCTCCTAACGCTTTATTCACATTCTTAGGTTCTATAGTTGATATAAAATAAAAGAAGTTACTTTGGTTTTGGGCTTGTGATGGTTTCCTATGACATTTTTTAATGGATGGTTCCAAGATTCCTTAATGTTAACAATTTCATCAATCTCTAAAGTTTCATCCACAATGTTGTTTTTTAGGTTTTTCTTTTCGATGACCTTAATTGCTTCTTCTTCATCTAAGTCATCATCCACCAAGGGTGATGTCTTAGAATGTGGAGGAGTTTCATCGAATGTCACGTTAAGTGATTTTTCAACTTTCCTAGTGTGTTTGTTTAGGATGATGTAGGCTTTACTATTTTGAGAATAACCTAAAAAGACACCTTCGTATGACTTTAGGTCAAACTTGGTAAGGTAGTCTTTGGTGTTTAAAATGAAGCACTTTCTTCCAAACACTCTAAAATAATCTAACGTAGGTTTCCTACCTCTTAAGAGTTCGTAAGGTGTTTTTCCTAGAATGGCTCTAATGAGGATTCGATTGAGAATGTATGTTGAAGTATCTACGGCGTTACACCAAAACTTTTGTGGTAACGATTGCTCGTTCAACATAGTCCTACTCATTTCTTGAAGTGTCATAATTTTCCTTTCGACCACGCCATTTGATTGAGGAGTGCGTGGAGCTGAGAAGTTGTGTGTAATACCATTGGCATTACAAAACTCTTCAAATTTTACCTCATTATCAAATTCTCTACTGTGGTCGATTCTTATTGACACTATAGAACAACCTAATTGGTTTTGGATTTTCCTACTAAATATTTTGAATTGATCGAAAGCTTCGGTTTTATCCTTAAGGAATCTAGTCCAAGTATACCGAGAGTAGTCATCTACTATGACTAGGGTGTAACGGTTTCCTCCATAACTCTGTACGGAGGTTGGACCAAAGAGATCCATATAGAGAAGTTCTAAGCATCTAGTCGTTGAGACTATATTCTTAGCTTTGTGACTAGCGTGAGCTTGTTTTCCCATTTTGCAAGCATCACAAAAATGTTGATCAAACTTAAGCTTAGGTAGGTTTCTAACTAATTCCTTAGAAGCCAACGATTGAATGAGACGCATGTTTGCGTGACCTAATCTCCTATGCCACAATGTGGAATTTTCATCAATCGTTGCTAGACAAATTTGATCCTTTGGCTTATTTCCTAATTTCATCACATATAAGCCTTTCTTCCTAATACCTCTACCTATGACTTTACCGTCCTTAGTGATTTCACTATCATGTTCAGAGAAAGTTACTCTACACTTATTATCACATATTTGTCCTATACTTAGCAAGTTAAATCCTAAGTTATCAACATGTTCTACATTATCTATTTTGAGAGAGTCATTAGAAATCGTACCTTTGCCAATGATGTTACCGCGAAGATTACTACCAAAAATGACGTTACCTCCATTGTATGCCTTGTAAGTGGAGAAGAGCTTTCGGTTGCCCGTCATATGTTTAGAGCATCCGCTATCCTTGATCCATTCGTCGGGCTCCAAGTCGACTCCAAGGCATATCTATTTATATAAGACAATAACTCAAACATTTGGTCCCCAATATCTCATGGGTCCAAAGTTGTTAGTGCCAAACATCCCTTGCATTTGATGCAATTGGTTGGGATGTGAGAATGGAAGACACATTTCCCATGGCATGTAACTTTGACGTGGAAAGTTGTTCCAAAGTTACGGGAAAGCTATGAGGTCGATTTTGTCGACCAATGTTCCTTTTTGGTTGCGGTGTTTTGGCACGAGGATAACTATTTATGACTCTTCTATGTGGTGGAGTTTTTGATCTAAAATTTGGTTTTGAGAATCCAACTCCGGGTTTTAACAATGGCTTATAAAATTGCTTAACTTCATTGTCACTAGCAACGGAAAATCTTACATTGTTTACTACTATGTGTTTTGGTCTAGGACCCAAAATAAATTTTTGAAAAAACACACTTTTCTCATATCCAGGCGTTGCTGGTGGCGGTCCCATAATTATTTTGGGGGCCGCCTGGGCATTTTTGGGGGCCGCCCATATTTATGGGACCTCCATCAGAGGACACTTTTTTCTGAGCTTTCACAAATTTTATTTCTTTAGTTCCACTAGATGATGCTTCAAATGAATTAAACCCTAAACCTAGTTTATCACCGGAGGGTTTTTGATCACTTAACATTTCATTTAAGCAATGTGTACTCTTTTCAAATTTATTTAATCTAGTGGATTCTTCTTTGAGTTTTTCATTCTCATTTTTAAGCGTATGACACTTTGCACAATCGAGATCAACTCCCTTCTTTTTCTCGAGTGTGGATAATTAATCTTTTAATTCTCTAATTTCGTTTTCTAGACTATTTCTAGTAGCTTTTAACCTTTTGTTCTTAGTGATTATCTTTAGACTCATTTTGCATAACTTATCATATTCGTTGTCTAAAGCTAAATCATCAATTGATGAGTTTTCATCACTAAAGTAAGATGATTCGGAACATACCTCACTTGATGCATGAGCTACAAGACACGTTTCATCTTTGACCTTCTCATCATCTTCTTCACCGCTATCGCTCCAAGAGCCTCCGACAAAAGCTCTTTGGTTCTTATCTTTCGGTGGTTTTGGACATTCTCCAATAAGATGATTCGGGTCGCCGCATCTAAAGCATTTTCTATCACTTTTACCGTTCTTGTCATCTCGGCTTCTTTGGAACGTCTTTTTGTCATTCCTAGGTTGTCTCACGAATCTACCTCTTCTTTTAAAGAACTTCTTGAAGTCTCTTACCGCCATGGCGTACTCTTCGTCTTCGCTACCGGAAGTCGAACACTCTTCATCACTAGATTCTTTCTTAGCCTTTAAAGCAATAGATTTCCTTTCAACTTTTGCTTTGACTATTTCAGAATCTTTCTTGATGATCATTTCGTGAACTTTGAGGTTCCCGATAAGTTCATCAAGAGATAGTGACGTTAAGTCTTTCGACTCTTCAATCGCCGTGACCTTTGCTCTCCATTTAGGATGTAGAGCCCTAAGAAACTTCCTTACGTAGTTCTTACTAGAATAACCTTCATCAAGAGCTTTAAGACTAGTAATAATAGTATTAAATCTAGCAAAAGCACTATCTATAGATTCGTCTTCGGAAATGACGAATTGTTCATATTGTTGAACCAAAAGGTCGATCTTATTATCTTTGACTTGGCTATTACCTTGATGGGTGATTAACAAAGTTTTCCAAATTTCTTTTGCCGTGTTACACATGAAAATTCTTTCATATTCTTTTCTTGGCAAAGCATTGTAAATAACAATTTTGGCTTCATTATTTTTCTCAAGTCTCTTTTTGAGATCATCAGTTTGTTTTTCAAAAGGTATAACCTCATCTAATTTGGTTTCGGATTTTGTACAATAGGTTGAAAATCACCATCGGTAATAACATGCCAAAGATCTAGATCTTTTGATTTAACATATGTCTCGAATCTATTTTTCCAATAAATAAAACTATCACTTTCAAAAAGTGGTGGTCTTTGCATGGATTGCCCTTCTAGATATTTGTCAGAATCCATAGATCGATCCAAGCTTTAAAATACAGTATATTTTAAAAATCTTGAGTGACCTTGACTCTTGATACTAATTATGGAAACTAAAAAGGGGGTTGAATAGTTTACATGTTCGTTTTCCGTTTTAAAAGTTTCCTTTCAAAAAATGTTTAGATCCGAGTTATATGTTTAACGAATCCACAATATGAACAATCAATAACTATCTAAACTAAAACCCTTTTTTAGGATAGAAAAAAAAAAAATAAAATAAATATAATAAAAAAAAAAAATATAAATACAACAATAATAATGTAAAGAGATAAGGACAGAAACAACCAAACCAAGACACCAAGATTTTATAGTGGTTCGGCTACGAATCACCTCTTCGCCCTACTCTACTCCCCGAGTATCCGACTCAAAATTTCACTATGTCAACAAGCTCCCTTTAGGCGAAGAAAACCGTTTACACGTCGCTTACGTTATTTTCCGACACTAAGCTAGATGTCGAGTCCTAATCTTAGCTAGAACTAATCTACCACTTCACAATCAATACAAAATCACTAGATCTACACTATCAGATTCACACACTATCTGAATCACACAAATACACAAGATAATTACAATAGAGGTTTGGTACTTAGAAAAAAGGAGGAGAGATCACTAATCAACACTTCGTTTCTTGGCGAATACAAGTGTTATTCTCTTACACTTGAATGAGAGGAAAGAGATGAAAAGAAGAGATTAGATCACTTGAAAGAAGATCAAGAGATCTTAGTGATCAAGATATTTAGTGAGAGAAAGAAGGTTTTTATAGAGAGAAAGAAGTGTGAGAAAATTCGTGCAAAGAGGTCTGATTTTCAGCAAGGGGTGAACCAGTATTTATAGGCAGGAAAAGCCAACGGTAACTGGCGGCGGTCCCAGCGGTCCCATATATATAAGGGGCCGCTAGGCCTATAAAGGGGCCACCAGTAGACTCCGCTCCCTTTTTTTGTCTTTTTGTGAGGAAGGTTGTATCTGGCATAAAAGCTTTCGTTTTTTAGGGAAAATTTAAATTTCAAATTTTAAGTTTTTAATAAAACTTTTCTTTTGATTAGAAAATATTTTGTATAATTAATTTTGTGAAAATATTTTGTAAAAATATAATAGATGAGAGAAAAATATTTTATTGATCATTAATCATGCTTAATGATTTGTTTGTTCATACCTTAAGTGATCACTAATCTTAGAAATAGAATTTTACGATTAATAATTTGTAAACGTTTAATTTTATTGTGAACGTTTTTACATTGATACCTTTGGTGAAAGATTGTTAGAATGATCAACCCTAAACCGTATTATAAAAACCCAATTTGCCTTTATAAACTTGTTACTCCTTAGCTCTAGTGGTGGAGATGTGTATCTTTGCTAAGCTTATGATAGAATACTCGTTACGACCGAGCAATTGAGCGAATTAGTTACATGTTACCACATAGATTAGTTGAGTGATTTGAGTGTTTTCATCTTCCTATTTTGTGAGGTGTTTGGTTGGGTATTTGTAATTAATCAAATAAATGCTTAACGGAAAAAAATCCTTAGGGATACATTTTCATAAACTTCTAAAGGCTACTTGAGGACAAGTAGGATTCAAGTGGGGGATATTTGATGACATCAAATAACGTCACTTTTATAGCATCATTTATCCCATGTAAATAACTCATTTTGTATGATTATTGCAAGAATTGTTACTTAATAGTTTGTATTTGAGAATTGAAATAATTATGGAGTACTTGGTAAAGATTAGCAAAAAGGCACGCATTCTGGAGCTTAAACAAAGACATTTAAAGATTACTGTTCTGACATCCTATACGTCGTATCCATCACGGAAGATACGGCGTATCTGTGCCTGCACTTCATAAAAGACCACGAAGTTTTCTTAGATGATCATTGTGGTTCGTGTGTCACGAGCGAACCATCGAACCAGCCGAGCCGCCATCGAGCGAACCAGCCGAGCCACCAACCGAACCTGTAACCTCGTACCTCGTACCCAAACCTGAAACCTTGTACCAATCATTAGATGGCCACGTGTCACCACTGATGGTGCCAACTAAGCTACCAGTTGTCATCGGGCGTCGTCACCACCCTCGCCGGACCAACCGGTCAACGTGGCGGCCAACGACGGCCAAAGACTGGTCAACTATGGCCAATGATGCAACGGTGGCGACCACACCGTGACCACCACCAGACCACGCACCGTAACAGTAAAAGTATCAGGGGGGTGGGGGTCAACGGCCGGTTGGTTCGGGGTCAAACGTTGCCAACTGTCAGCTGGACGTGGAAGAGGGGATATACCCTCATGCATAATCGAACGGGTGACCACTTGGTTATAGAAACTATGACACACAGCTTACCGCTGTGCCAAGCAATATTTCAAATATTATCTAATGGCAAAATTTAATATCAATAACCCACTTGTTATAATTTGGTGACCCGGTCATGTTTAATGAGAAAGGTTCAAAATGGGGTGCCTCGTATGGTCAAATAAGAAAAGGTTCAACGAGGAAAGGCCGTTAACCTTTGGACTCGTTAATTTTCCGTGCTCTTTCCAATGGTGTGGATCGTGGATTTTAAACGAGTTTGTTTTGAACCTCGATAAACGTGAAAACATCATCGAAACTCACCTGAAAATCACTGTTTTTGCATCGTTTTCAATCCTTTGTACCTGTAAGACATAATAACACAATAACAAACCATATTTTGGCAAAGAAATTACTCATATTTGAGTGTTTTAGTCTGTTTAATGTAGGTTTTTCCGGGGGAACAGAATGATGTGTGTTTAAGCACACATCAAATTCTCCCACACTTAGCCATTGTTGGTCCCACACGCAATGTT
Organism: Tanacetum coccineum; assembly: GCA_026074375.1. Taxonomy (NCBI): domain Eukaryota; kingdom Viridiplantae; phylum Streptophyta; class Magnoliopsida; order Asterales; family Asteraceae; genus Tanacetum; species Tanacetum coccineum. The sequence continues at coordinate 6,915 of BQNB010025192.1, forward strand.
TTATAAAACACGCCCGAAAATAAATAATTAAAACCCACCCTAACATTATGACCCTTCCTAATCAAGCAAACATAAAATGTCTAATAAGATGGTTCAAACATTATTTATTTTCGAAAACGCCCCCTGGAGTTAGTTTTTTTTGTAATGTTTGGTTTTGGGTTTTGTTCAGTTTTAAACCACTTTATTCAATAGTAAAGATAAAGAATTAAAATTATATTAAAAGGCAATAAGAATGGAGTTCGTCATCCTTGATTTTCACAATCCCCAAACCAAGCTTAAAACAAAATCATAGTCAAATATAAGATTAGATGCTAACACTACTCATAAATGCTAATTGTGTAAACGCAGCTACTTTTTCTTCGCTCCCTTATTCCTAATTTCCTCTAAGGATTTTATTTAGAAAAATATAATTTAAACGAAGTAATCACTTATTTTATATATTATTGAATGCCTTATTAATATAAAGGTAACCGATTTTAAAACCACAATTAAGTGATTTTTGAAATCCTTTCCTAAATAGACGATATGGGTGAGAAAGGTCCACATTAAGGTATCTACAGGTCGCAACTTTTTCGCAATGATTTAGGGTTATCCTTTTATTTCATCCGGATACAACTCAACTAGAGTACGAGTCCAGAAGATGAGCTTTAATTTAGATAACCCCGTGAGTCGAAATTTGGCCATTATTATTATTATTATAGCAAACATTTTTATCTCTTTGTCCATTAAACCAACAACAACATCGGGCAGTCCAAACCGACTGAGCCAGTAGTCTTATTTTGACTTCAGGTATTCCCTCGACCTTTTTGAAGACTGACACATCGGGCGTCCTAACTGACAGAGCCAGTAAACTTTTATCAGTCTCAGATTCCTTGCCTTATATGAAGACTGAGACATCGGGCGTTCCTAAACCGAGCAAGTACCCAGTAATCTTGACAATGTAAGATTATTATATTATTAAATAATAATATGATATGTTTTAGGCCAAATTTCAAGTCTTGTGGTCTTATTAACTACCAGAGCACACCAGGGGGCACGGGAGCAAGTCGTCAGAAATCAATAGCCAATTTTCCCCCAAAAACACTGACAAAACACGATGTTTGTGTACTTACTTCAACAAAGAATACTCTACGAAGGATACAAAACTAAGAATCGCGAAAAACTAACTAAATCAACTTTATTTATTGAAATCTAAGAAACAGCAAAACACCAAATCAACTTTTATTTATTAGAAAATTATTATTTTTTTATCGTTTTTAAAGCTAAGGGAGCAAAAAAACAACGAATTAACCTCTATGAGCTAAAGAGATCCAACTACTCCACGCTTAGCATCTAACTTATATTCAACTCTATTATTTTTCGTTCTTTGCAAAAATTTTAAAGTCTTGCAAACGCTGTAGGAGAAAGTAGTAGACCTTGGAAAGCTAAGGGGAAAATGCTAGAGTGAAACACTTCGTCAAGTCAAAATCTGCTTAGTTCTAACCTACGAGCCTTATTATTTCTATATTTTATAATTTTCATCATCATTTTATTACACAACACACGCACACACACACAACACACACACACACTCACACACACACATATAGTAAATAATATATATATATACACTATAAAATATATATAAATATTAAATATATAAATATAAATTATATATATATATATATATATATATATTATATATATATATATATATAATATATATAATCAATGCAAAATTTGTGTTAAAAACGGGGTATGTGGGGCACCGACAGGCAGCAAGTATGATCAATTTCGATAGAAATCCCCCCATACTTAGAACTGAACATTGGCCTCAATGTTCAAAAAAAAAATGTCTGGTCCACCCTCAACACTTAAGGATGAAAAAGGCAAATAGCTAAATCCAAGTGTGAAAATGGTAAATGACATCATATATATATATATTAAATAAATAAAAATATAATAAATATAGTAATATATAAATATATATAAATATAATATATATATAGATACTATTATATAATATATATATGAATTGAAAAATTCCCCTAAATATAACATGAAGATGATCGGAGACCGAGTGATTGGAGGATTGAAAACAAGCAGTGGTCTTCACGATCATAGGGAATCCTGCAAGCAAAAACGGGAAACCACGAAACACAATAAGGATAGAATCATACCCCTACACTTATTCATTACTACTACTAAACTACTATATTATTACTACTAAACTATATTATTATTACTACTAATATATAGATAACACGGGTTGCCTCCCGAGAAGCGCTTGTTTTTGTGCGAGTCTCTAGCTTGACTTTCCCTGAATTCCTTTGTCCTTGGGGCAGAAACAGAAGAATGGAAAAATCTTCATCGAACTTTAATTCAAAATGTTCAGATGAACATTAATGATCTTGAAAATTTCATAAGTCCGATGAGATAATCCCAGAGTGAAAGAGTGAACTCCTTTTGAAATGAGTATCTCGGGATTGAAGACTTTGTCCTCATTTTCGGATGAAAATGATAATAAAGTCTCAATCACATTTAGCTCCAAGAAGAACAAGAGTTCACGATCAGAAGAGATAGAAAGAAAGTTACTAACCTTCAGAATTAAAATAGCCTTAAGACGAGGATTTTTTCTCCTTTAAATTCTTATCTTGTGTTACTTCATTGGTGACAAAATGAGTGCTCCCATAAACGAGTAAAAATACCTGGATGAAAAACTTAGTCCTCATATCCAGAAGGCAATTATGGCAAGGTATAATTCTCAGGCAACTCCATCATGGAGAGTCAGTTGCACTCGAGTAACTGAAGGGAAGTAAAACATTTGATTCAGGAGATTAAGTACATCAATTAAAGATCATTAACGTTAGAGTCCTTGATTTTTATCCTTTTTCAGAGTGAGTGTCATTTAACATGTCCACCATACAACAGCTTTTTCCATTCGTCATTATAGGAATTTAAGTCAAAAAGATCATTATCATCTCCCCGTTGGAGAGAGTAAACGATAGCATATTCGTCGGTGAACCCTGGAGAATGGGATCAATAATAACAATAACATATCGTAGGTGAAGAATCAATTGACGGATCTCCGGTTTAGCCAAATATTCCAATTTCTCTAAGATCATCTTCATGATCAAAATTAATTTCAATCTCCCTTATTTGCCTGATGGAAATAGGTTCAATAAAGAGCGAGTTCATCGGCGAACTCCTCGAGAATAGAATCACTAGTCTCAATAGGTGTGAGACTAGGAGAAGAATCAGAAAGAGAAGTGGTACTGCCACTCGAGGGATGATTTGATTTCTTAATTTTTAACACTTCGGGAAAACAATCCTCGCATGTGATGTCAATGAAATTAGTCCATATTAATGACTGCATTTCCATGCATATGAGGATGTTTTCGAAGGCTATCAGCATGAAAGGATTCAATTTTTATCATCGTCTATGCAAAATAAGCTCTTCTCTCCGAATACATCGACTAAAAGCATAATGCGCCTGTCCTTAAGAAGGGCACCCTAAGATAAAGGGGAACACGAGGAACGACAAATCGTAGTCCGACGACAAACGAAGTCAACTTGAATGTAACTTACCACTTGTACACTACCATCCTCAGCTATAGCCTTCTGATAAGGCAAGAGAACAGTATGTGCTAGCTTGAGGGTCATACGCGGGGTACAAGTTCAGGAGTATTCAATTTTCTTTCCATACTGAGAAGTGGGCACGAAGGTTACTGTATTGGCTCCTAAGTCTCTAGTGCCAATAGCATTTCTAAGCTCAGGAAGTCACAGGGAATGAGAAAATTCCCAGGGTCTCCAAGTTTTTCGGGTAACTTTTTAAGGAGGACCGCTGAGCAATTTTAAGTCAGAGAGTAGTGAGATCATGTGATACCTCAATTGGTTAGATCTTTAGATCTAAGATTATAACAAAAATTACAAAGAATATAGATACAATGCATCGAAATAATGAACACGATTCAATGTTATATTAAACAAGGTTTTAATTTCCATACATTCCCACCATCCCACTTCTTTTGATCATAATAAGAACGGTACTCATACCCTAAGTAACAGGAATCATAAGATCCTTGAGGCTAAACCTAACATATGGCGTCTACATCTCTACGCTTGGAATACACACACACAACTGTTTAGGATACACTTAATGGAGAAACTCAAATTCGCGACTTGGTACACCTAAACCTAATGACCTAAATCTCTTTATATACTAGAGAATATTAGGTTTACAGGAAACAAAAAAACAATATAATTAGAAACAATATCTTCCAATACTTATTTCACGTATATAAAGAGGAACTCCAAATCTTCAGGCTTAGTATAATATATTGTAGCTTATAAGACTAAGTAAGATCCAGACATGTTTCCTCTTTGTTTCATTCTTAATTGATTGTTTTGTATGATCAAATCAATAAACCCAACAATCTTCCCCTATTTGATTATCACAAAACATCAAATAAGTTCTTGAATGAAACTTCCCCTTAAACCATGCTATAACAACCAAGGAGACTCTAGAGTTTGCGAAATCATCTTTGTAACGGCTTTTATTATTCTCCCTTTTGTCTTAACCCAAAGGGGACTAAAGTATGCAACTTTGATTTTGACAACCACAAACACAATTCAACTTTCTAATCTAAGCCTTCCAACAACTTAAAATACCCTCCATGTGACCGCCTTAAGATAAATGAACTTGAGTAGTAGAAACTTAAACTAGCAGTAGTAATAATGACTAGCAGTAGTAAAAACCTTTACCTCATGTGGTGCATGTAAATAGTTAAACATTTTAACAATAAACTTCCCCTGAAACCCATATGTTAACCATTTCTTGAATCTTCAATTCTGTAGGCTCTATGTAATGATCACTAATGAAGAAAACTAAGTATAACGAACTTGATGCTGAAGTAGAACAACCCAAACTTGTGTCTTATATCTTGTACTATCCACATGATGTCAAACTCATACTAAGACCAAAGTATAAGTAGATCGTAACCTCTTGACAAAATCCTCATCTTCTATGAGACACATGACCAAAGTGATAGCAAATGTGAGCATTGAGCACCATAAGTTAGATCACACACCTTTGCTAGATTTGTCAAGTCTTCATCACATTGTTTCTAAGCATGAACAAGTTACCTTCTGCTAAAAGGCATGATAAAACACGTACATGTGAAACTCCACTTCAACTCCAAATAAGTGATAAATAATCCTCTTCGTAATTAATTAAACCAATAAAATACAAGCCTTTTAAACGTTTAAGAACATTTAAAATAAATCCCAATCATCTTCCCCTTGAACGAAGCATATCCAAACCATGTGTGTTATCCGTTATCGCATAAAGCTAGCAGTATTTGTAACACCCCCATTTTTACAATATAGCAGCGGAAGATAATCTGGGGTATTACTTCATGGATACAACAATCATAATCATAGAAAACAACTTTAAAAGAGAGACGATGATTGGAGAAATTTATAGTTATCAATCATAAATTCAGAGTTTTTACAAAATTGCAGGTCCAAAATCTCTACATTATGTTTGAATGATAACAGTTCGGCCACCATTCAAGCCAGGCCACTCCGTACTGAGCAACTGCCTCAATTACCAAAGATAAACATGCTAATAAAAGGTCAACACAAAGGGTTGAGTGAAATTCCATAGGTTTGAAATGTAATAGTTAATACAAGTTATCATAATTGGAAATTGGTATTGCTGGTAATAATTGTTATGAAGAACATTATTGTCATATGAACAGTATTATCACCCTAAACTCATGAATCACATAAAGATATAAAGAGAAATTAAAGAGATTATTGGGAGAAACCTAAACCCAAAGAGACATTGGGAGGATATACCCAAGAGATGTTTAAAGAGATATTGGGAGATACTACCCAAAGAGATATTGGGAGATATTACCCAAAGAGATACTAAAGAGATATTGGGAGATACTACCCAAATAGATATTTCCATGTACCTAGGCAATAATATATCAGGATAGCATATAGTTTAGCATAACACTTGCATTCATGATTTTATAGTAGGTGTCACGGGTTTATAAGATATGTGAGATTATGAATTCATTAAGTCTTTGAAAAGTAATCACATTGGTTAAAGATAAATAAGTTATGAAAAGAGTTTGTAAACAAGCATGTATCCCCTTCGCGGGTTTATAAAACATTAAAAAAGTAAAGTCGAGTATGAATCTCACTTGATAGGTATATGTTAATATATCTTCCAAATTAAAAGCTGACGACCTTAATCACAATCTTAACGAGGAAGTTGATATAGCAAAATGATCTAAACAAACCGACGTCACGTAACAACCTGAGTAAATATGTTGAGTCTTAGGAAGAAAAAGATTGTATTTTAAACTTTAGTTTTTAAAAGAGATATGATTTTATTGCAGAGTTTTGGAATTATTGTATCACCGATCGGGCCAATTATAATTCCAGAAGTCCATTCAGTAAACGTTTTGAGAGCTAGGGCACTTCTAAAAACCGTAAACCATAACACCTCAGTCAGAACGTAATACCAAGATGAAAACTCTTAATATGAAGCTCCCTAGTATTGTGGTACAATATAAGCTATTCTGATGATCGGTTTTAAAGCGTTTATTTAATATCTGTAAAATGTTAAGCGACGTCAAGCGTTTATTAAAGTTATGTCCAGGTAATGTTTTGAATGTGTTCTTTTATACTTTTCAAAATTTACATTTTAGACCCTGGGGTTTGAAAACTTGCAAATAGACCCTTGGGTTTTGCATTTTTACAACTTTGTTCCTTTAACTTTGAAAGAATATACCAAGTAAACCTTGGACTTTTGAAAAGTGCACATAATAGACCCCCAGATGTTATAACTTTGATAAAATTAACACTTTAGCCCTTTTTTAGTTATAAGTTTTTCGAAAGTTTATGATATATTCCCCTTTTCATGGCTTATAATTTACAAAACATGTCCAAATTGCCATGCAAACTTACTTAGTTTAACATTTTAATAGACATTTATAAGTTATAATAAACTAAAATATGAAGTTTTAATGCAACACAAGTTTAAAATAACGATTCGTTAAGCTAGGAAGCAAAACGGGTCAAATTAGGGTTTCAAAACGTAAACGCGCGGGTTTTAAGTTCAAATTCCTTCATTAATCAATAAAGTGGTTATTTTAACATTAGTTAAGCATTCTAGGATAGATTATAACAATATTTAATCATTATAACATTTAGTTTTAAGAAAAACACGAAATTAGGGTTTCGGGTGTACGGTTTTGGATCAAAATGGAAAATGAGCATGAATTGAGTTATGAAACTTTAACAAGAGTATATTTAGGATCATATGAACATTATAAGGGTGTATTAGCAGAAGTAGAACATTCAAAACCTAGGTTTGAGCTTCAAGGATCAAAAATGGTGGAAACGGGTCATTTCGGGTAGTATTTCCACTCGTACGCCTTGTATCTTGTTCCCGGGGCTTCAAATCTTCAAAGCTTTGCTTGAATGATCTTCTTATATTATATGATCCTAGGATCATATGAAGCAGAGAATGTTTGCTCAATTAGGTTATAGAAAGAAGAAGTGGGGATGAGTTAGAATGAAGTATATGTGCTCCTATTTATAGTAATTTTGGAACTTGGTGACTAAGGATGCTAAGAGACCAGGTGAGGACACATGGGGGGTGATGTGGAGAGGCTAGGGGATGAGTAATGAAGGCTAGAATGCAAGGTGGAGGTGGTTCTAGACGTTTTAGGGGTGTTTGGTTTGATTTATACATGGCTGTTTTTGGACAGCCAACATCAGTCTCGGTAAAATGGTTGCCATTTACAAACCGTAATTCCGTTGAAGCTCAAACCACCGAGCATTGTTATATATTTGAGTCCTCTACAATGTTTAGTTTTACATATTTGAGGGTTACTATAGAAAATTTTTGAGATAATAGCCATTTACTACAGGTGTGCAGAATCTGCGTACCTTTGCCATTTCGGCTGTAACTAATTCATCCGACGTCGAATCGGGTTGATTCCACCTGAAAAATGATCACAATACATAGGGCTACAACTAAGTGTCTTCACTTAATATCTAGATCCTATTGATATTTCTCAGGTCCTATGTTTTATAGACTGATCCAATTCTGAACTAGGGCCTAGTTTTAGGTTTTAGGGTTAAAACTAGATTAGGGTTTTCTGGGTTTAATTCTTGAATATTGTTGTTGAAATGATAAAATGATGATAGGATATGATTGTTAATGTTCTAATTTAAGTTATTACAACTTATTTGAGTGTTGGTTTGGGGTTATGATGGATAAAAACCAAGAAACGGGTCATGATTTACTATTTTGCTCGGGTTAAGGTTTCTGACTTTTGAATTAGGGTTTTGAGTGTAAAAATGTGTATGAAAGCTTATGAATAGAATAATTAGGGTTTACACATTGTACATTGAGTGTAGTAGCTTGTACACAAGTGGTGATGAAGAAACTAGAATGAAAACGGAGGTAAAACGGCTATTTTGGAGTTCATGCTTCATGATTTGTACATTGTGCTTTATAAGACTTGTACTTGACTTAGAGGGAGTTTATATTTCAAATGAGATGTTATATTACTTGTACATATGCTTTAGTAGCTTGTATATTCACTTTAGATATTAACCCTTCATGAAATTAGGGTTTAGAGGTATACGATAACGGTTTAAAGCCCGTTTTGATATAACGTTGCAAATGGTACATTATAGAAATAATGTACTTTGTAATAAGCATATTAAGATATTGACTTGACATTTTATGATATTTGCTTGACATATATGAAGACAGGATGGCCATAGATAGGTTGCGTGAGCTCGTCTACTTTAGTTATGTAAGTTACATGACATACTGAGATATTGACAATACAACTAATGTAATAAAGCGAAAAATTTCCCCGTACAATTGTGATAATAGAAAAATAGGTTTTGTATTTGATGAAAATTCTTGGGTTGTTATAGTCTCCACCCCTTACAGAAATCTCGTCCCGAGATTTAATTGAAAGTTATAGTGAATAGATGTAGGTACTGGGCATGAATTTGATTTTTATGTTAGGTTAATCAAGGTCACAAGTCCACGTGTGTGATGCATTTATAATTATGTTGCGCACCATAATTATAATTACCTCCTTTCACACGTCTACTTATTTTCAAGATACATTAAGGTGTAAACGAACCCAAGTCAGATTCACTACGAGTGTAAACTCAACTAAAGCATATCCATAGACACCACACTATTTATGCTTATGAAAATCAAGAATCCATTAAGACGGATCTCATTGACGTAGACTTCTAACATTGTATACATTCCTGACCTGTGTAAAAGATCGTGTACTGAAAGTCGTACGCGCTAAGACTAACGAATAATTAGAGCGATTGTACACTTAGTCCAAAACTCGTCACGAAAATAGATACTCTTTTTCTTGTGTACCTGTACTAAAGCTAGTGTAGTTCTTGTCTACTCTAATGTGGCTTGCCATCAGGTTGTATAAATGCCATCACTAGAGTAGTCGTATGAAAGTTAAATATTACCATTTAGAATTGATTATTGCGTTTACAGCATACGACTGACTACTGATTACTATCAATGGTTCTGTCAATAATTGTTCTAGTAACTGTAATGCATAACATTCATCAGTATAACGGTTCAAAGTAATATAGTGCTTTTATTGTTGTTTATGTGTTTGTATGGTTGTAACTGTTGTTTTGTGGTGGGTATGTGTTGTAATTTGGCATTGTGAATACTGTAAATAACAATGTCTTTCTAGAAGTTACTGTCATACAGTGCTTTATCTTGTATCATAGGTATACAGAAGTAACTCTTGTAAAAGTGTACATAACTAATACTAATTTGTATCTGTTGTGTGTGTTATACTCCGGTTTATATAAACTTTGAATGAGATTTTGTAAGCCGCAATAAGTGTGTCTAACTGAGTAAGTAGTAGTTAAACATCTACTCGAGTCCTATGTCATCTTTGAAGTGAATGTCTCAATCAAAATAGAAACCCCATTCCTCAATGAATACTGTGTGTCTCTCAGTAGGTCAATCACGCATCAGAGTTGGTATGAGAATTACATCGTCTGAATTAGTACTATCTAAGTGAGGTGGTGCGGATTGACATACCTCAGAGATGTCCAACTAGGTCCTGACATATAGCTCTAACGCCATGTGAACCAATCCTGCCGCTCGACATCTCGCTCTCAGTTGATGCAGTTTTATGACATGTAATAAATCGAATTCTCAATATGGGGTTTGGCACTTTGTCAGAGTTGTTTAGTTCGGTTAGGATTTTTGGTTATTTTCTTGGTGCATACTGAAGTACGAGGCTACTATATGGTATTTGAGACTATTTGGATATTGGCTGGTTATGGGCTTGTCTTCAAACCCAACATCGATGTATAATTTCTTGTAAGTCGCTGCGGTTCCACCCACAGTCCCAGGCCTTCGCCCGTTTTGGCCCTGTCACGATTTGTGGGCGTATTGATAAAACAATAATACAGAAAACAAACAAAAAGCAATAATTTTCTTTCAAACAAAAATAATTACCTTTTCCTTGAGGTTATTTGGGTTTCTGTTAGGTTTTTTTGCGCTATTTTTCCTTTTTTCACCACATTACGAATAAATGTGGCCGTTAATTAGCTGTGAACTCACCGAATGCTTGGGAACATGTAATTGTTTGCGGCCAAGGTGTGGGTATTGCCTGGGGAAAAGGGGTGGGGGCATGGGGTGGGGGGGGTGTGGTGGGTTAGGGGGTTGGGTAAAGTGGTCTAAAAGCGTTTTTAAAGAGTTCGTTTTTAAAAGTAAGATCTAGAGTAGTTTTAGTTAGTTTGTGTGATTAGTGTGGGGGACCCGAGGAGGTAGGGGTTTTTGTGTGTGGTGGGGGGGGGGTGGGCCGTCGTGGGGTTGAGGGGTTGTGGATGGGTTGTGTTGGGTTGTGGGGTTAAGTGTTGGGATTTATGGATGGTATTTTGTGGTTTGGGGGTGTGAGTGTGTGGTTTGTTGGGGGGGGATGATAGACTTTTTATGGGTTGTTGGCGTTGTATCAGACGGCGGTTGATGGTGTGTCAGGTTTTATGCTCTTTGTTATTTTTTTTGTAAGTGTGGTTAGTTATTATTATATAATTATATTAATATATTTAATAATATATTATTATATGTGAGTTTTTTTTTTATTGGAGTCCATGTCCTTTGGATATAGTTCCACTTCTTGGATTGCTGCAGATTTGTATTGGGTTTATTTAAACTTCAGTCATTATATGTTTGATGCCCGATACCCTATGTTATTGTCCGTCTATCCTGATATCGTTTTCGACGGATTTTAGACTATTTATTTTTTAGCAGGGCAAGGTAATTGATATAGGGCTGGAGATGAGGGGACTTGATGGGGGGATGATGATGGATGATGTTGGGGGATGGGCGAGATATGTTATCTGTTGGTTGGTTGTTTATGAGTTAGGATAATGTATCTGGTTAGTGGATTTGGAGGTTTAATTGATATGATGATGTAAGTTTTTATATGTATGTTATTATTGTTTTGGTTTAGTTGGGGGATGTGTTGATTGTTTTTTGATGAATGTTGGATTGTTTGTTACATTCCCTTACGTTCCAGCGGTATATGTTGCTTTACTCGTTTTTGGGTTTATAAAGGGATTGATTTGCTGTGTTTTGTCGGATCGGTCATGGGGTCACTTAACCTTTGATCTCCTATCCGGGTAGGTGGTGGAGGTGTGTGGTGAGGGGCGGGGTGGGGGGGCTAGGGGTTGGGAGGATCGAGAGGTGGGTTTCGAAAGAAGCGAGGGGTGGGGATGGGGGTGTTTTTTTGTGATGTAGTTGTTGGTTTTGAGGGATGATTTCCCACTTAGGGTGATCTTTGATTGATTTCGCGCCAGCCATCTTTCAGAGAATCGCCTGCTAACGGATTTCGTGTTCTCCGCTGTTTGCGTGGGATAATGTTATTGTGTTGGAATGTAGCCGATTAATATGTGATATGATTGAAATGCTGTCTATTGCATTTTTTTGCAACACAAGAGAAAGAGAAGTAAGTGGATCTAGGATGAATATGTTGTGATAGTGCGCTATGCCATCAGATTAGGGGGAAGATAATGTGAAGTTTATGTGCTTACGAATGGTTGTTTATGTTGGGGGGAAGGGCATTTGGGGGGAAGGATCAAATCAACAAAGGTAATTCATCAGTCTGTTACCTTTCAGTAGGAGTGCTCTAAAAAGAGCTGTCGTTTCGTGTTATTCAATCCTTAGTGCATCTCATACATCAAAGTTTTAAAGATACACTTCCGTAACTCTGATAAATCAAAGAAACTACCTCACTTCATCAAGTTGTTCTGATCAAGATAAAGTTCTACTTGCGGGAAAGATTCGATAGCTGTCAAGAATGTATGAGTATGTTGGTGTTTAGAAGCTTCAAAGACAAATCTGCAAGATGGATTCAGGTAAGCAATGATGATATGAAAATGCTATCTGAACTGATCAAAGACGTATAAGAGAAGAGAATGACAAGAATCAAGATATAAGATCACAGAAAGCTATGATATGGAACAGGTACCATCTATCTTGTACACAACAAGATATGTAGAATACAAATAGATACTGTAACTGTTCAAGAAAAGATCAAAGTTGTCACTAGAGATGTGAAGTCTCAAATAATGATCAAGTCCTTATAGAGTGTGAGAGAGATGAGAGATTGTTGCTCGAGATGAAACATAATGATGATCATTGGAAGTGTTTGACATCTAATTAAGACTGAGGATGTCTCGTAAGTGTTCTCTCGTGCTCACATTTTGTGTGAAGAATTATTCGGGTTGATAAGAATAAGTGAACGATGTTTATTGGATAGAAGGTCTTGTAATTAAATAGTAAAGAATAATATATTGTTGTTATGTTATGGGTTCCAAGTAGAAAGGTTTGTGTGGACTGTAAAAATAGAAACTAGTACACTAAAGAGTCATCGGCGCTGAAGTGGAATAACAGTAGTAGAGGACGAGGGGGCTAAATGGTAAGAAGTCTATATAGGTCAGGGAGTTTGCTGAGTCCTAGTCGTTCGTGATGTTTTAGTGATTTTGGCCGAGTTAATATTCTTTTTTTTTAGTAGGATTGGTACTTACAGTAGGACTTGGAATTTGGCATCGTTGTATGTGGTAGATTTGTTCTCGACTAGATTAGTTCTAGGTCGCTTTTTCCTGCTTAGTCATAGAAAATCATTTGTATTGGTTTCATATAATTTCTCGCTTGTTGATTGGTTTGCTAGTTTTATAATCTCATCTAAGAGTTAGAGTGTATGATTTTTGTTAATTGACTAAAAAAAAGTGTATTTTAGAGTAAGTTATAAATGTTTTATCCGTTATTTCTTCAGATAGTTGAGTTGATGTTGCCACAACAAACATCCTCTTTATGTCATTCATTGTAAAAGGGTATAAATACCCCTCCACCACCTCATTTGTGAGGTGTGTCTCTAGGTGTTTCTTAATCTCATTCTAATATTTTCTCTAATCCTCATCCTCCCTCTTGTTCTCTCTCTCTTTTCTCTCTACTTTCTCTCTTCTTAGACACTATAACAATATATTGCTTATTGATCCTATATTCAAGACCTAACATGGTAGTCACTAGAATTGCCATTTCGTTGGTTTTTTTTTTTTTAGAATTTGTTCATTCTGGAACCTTTTTTCACATGGATTATCCATGATCCACTTCAAACTTGGAACTATTCTATTGGCCACAAACTACCGTAGCCGAGAAAAATGAGTTCTCGAGTGGGATAATATTTATCATAGAAGTAGAGATTAGTCTTTGCATCGGAAATCGTTCTTTTAAATCCACTTTGGATGAAAAACAAACTCTCTTCCCACCCTCGACGCTCGACCTCAAACTATGTCTATTCTAAATCGCCTTGTTGAAATTCTCATTCTCCATTTCCGATCTTTCACAATATTCTTACTCTTTCTCATTTCAATGCGTTATCAATAATTTCTTCGTTCGATGAAATTCAATTCAGCAATGTTTCGCAAAGAGTCTTCTAGGACATCCAACGATGATCTTAGACAGAATTGCCATCTTGATTATCTCGTCTGAAATAGTCAAAGAAACTTTTTAATTAAATAATGAGTTAATTAAAAAATGTCAATATTCTTTCTCACAAAAAAAATCAAAAAATTTTTTTTTAGTGGCGGCCCCCTTAAAATTAAGGGGAACCGACAGTGTAAAAGGGAGGCGCCCTTATTTACTTTAGGTGACCGCCTTATCTGGAAAAACAACACCCCCCCTTTCAGACGAAGATTTTATTTTTCCTCAAATATCCATTTTCCTTTCTTTCCTTCCTATCACCTTACCCACTGTGACGATAAACACCATCACCATTTCCACCAAAATCAAAAGCTTCAAATTCTAATTACAAAATTCGCAAAGGGTATTTTCACTATAACAAATCAATCACGAAACTTCTTGTAAGTTTTTCAACCTTTCTTTTGTTTGATTTCATCTAATTTTGTTCTTAATCAAAATTGGGTGTTTTTAATTATTTTCATAATTCTTAGTTTGGTCTGTAACATCCGGCAATTTTCGATGTTTTAAAAGACTATTTTACCCTTTGACTTTTTTGGTCTGACTTGATTTTTTTGACTTTTGATCTTTTATTGTCGCATAAAAGCGATTACCGAGTAACCAGAAAAACTTTCGGAACATATTTTAAATAATAAATCATATTTATTATTATACATTTCTCATGTGCAAAGTTATTGTTAACTTATTTGACTTGAAAACGAAAAAGATATATGTTAGTCCTAAGCTGACTTGTCAAAAAGACCAACAAAACCTCTCGGTACTTTCACACGAATCTCACGGAAATCTAAGCAATTTGATGTAAACACCACATTCATCGAACAATTTTTTTGTTTGGAACCGATACAGAGACATGAAAACGTCTGGAAAGTGAACTGAAATGCACTTGCAAGATTTATAGAGAAAACAAAGAAAATAAATTATATTATATGTAATTAACTTTTTATTAAATAAAAGGAATTTATAAATTAGCGTCATTTCATTAGTAACGTTTGTTGAAAGACGCATCAATATTCGAGTAAAAGATCATTTACGGACAAAAGATTATCGGAAATATACAAAATAAACAATAAAAAGTTTTAAAATAAATTTTGTAACCAAGTCTTATGTGAAAATTAGTCAGAGGTGAGATACTCGTTTTTTATGCGCGGAAAAATGAGTTGTGGAAAACTATGACGCATAGTTTCGTGACTCGATCGACGTTAACTAGTTCAAACAAGTCTCCGAAACCGAATGTTATCAAATCTTATATTAAAAACTTACACCTCGCTTTACCCCCCATCTATTTGTAGTTGTACTTTTGTTTATAACTTCTTTATATTTATATATAATGTTTGTTTTCTTTTGCTTTCTCATTTTCTTATAAATCCACACACATATATGCAATTGTCTCTCTCCTCTTCTACTCATTTCTTCGGCCAGCCAAAAGTCGGTCAGCCGCATATGACGCGGCCACCACTCAACGATGCGGAAAACTTGCGTTACCGCATAACTGCGAAACACAAAAATTGATACATAAGAATTAGATCAAGCTTCCGATCTACCTCGATCATCCATAGTCTCCATCCTTCTATGAATAATCTTCGTCCGTTTTTTTCGGCATGTTTTACGGAGTCGCGAGCTTCAGGCCAACAGCCCGGGCACATCCTCCTACTACAACGCACCTCCTCTCCTTCATCACCTCTCCACCACGCTCCATCATCATCATCACCATATCTATGCTACCTCAGTTTGCCAGCTTACGTCGCTCAGCCACCTCCCCCACCCAGGATTCATATCTTCCCACTGACAACAACTCACCATAAGGTGAGCTGGTTTCGGGTCTCCACCGTGGCTAAGTTGGGTTTTATGTTAACTCCTCAAGGGTGTACTTGCTTCCGTGGATTATCAAATTAAAGGGTGTTGGCTTGGACAGCACACAAAGTCCATTTGGGTGCGTGGGGTGGCGGGTGCTTTACAAAAAATATATCAATCCCTATATAAATTAAACACCCCCTTCACTTTATCAATAAATTAAACACCTCAAACTTTATATATTACTATATCTCCACTTTATATAAATTAAATAATAAAACTTTCACTTTATTAAAAATAATTTAAGACACACCCCTTCACTATCTCTTTCTAAATAACAATAATATTATGTCTCATACCACAGAACTCACATCAATTCTACTAACACCTACATAACTCATTACACACACCAGATCATAGATAGCCTTAAATTATCTATGTCACCACCCACTCTCTCCTAGATAATGTGTGTGTTCTCCTTCAAAATCACTCTACACTTAATAAGATATTTATACAATTAACAACAAAAAATACACATATATATAACATACAACCCCACCTAATGATATATATAATACGCACCCACTAGTGATATATATAGAGAGATAGATAGTGTAACTTATCCATCAACACACACCCACCATACTATAGATAGACATCGCAAAATACACCTATCTCTCGCATACTGTGTGTAATCACTCAAGATAGACCCCCCCCATCACACATGTGTAGTAGAAGAATAGTGAGACTATATCGCTCTCTCTCCCACCACTCTAGTGTGTGTGTATAAAAGAGATCACAGAGACTACTTATACTTACCTCCCAACCCATCAAGAATTTCCCCATCCATTCCCTCTTGTGTGTGTAGACTTAATATCACAAATGTATAACTACCAGTTATTATATAAAACTCCATATATATTAACATTAGAGATGAGATGACTATCACACACACGCTATCACTGTGTCATTTTTTTATATATTTTTTATAGATGAGAGAGAGATATTTTAGATTTATTATCAGAGAGAGACAGCACGCATCGCAATTAATATGTGTGTGTGCGCTCTGTAGTAATATATATAGAGAAGACTATCTTACCCCTCCCACCTTCATGTGTGTGTGTATTATTAAAATAAATACCCCCCCCCCCTCCACCAGTGATAGATTGTGCTCGCTCTATCTCTGAAATCTCGCTCTCTCCAAAACAATGTTTAGTCTCCCTCCTCTCTCCCCTGAGAGTGAGACTCTGCATGGTATGAGTGATCTGAGTATGAGACTCTCGCTCACTCGCTAATCCACTGTGTGTCACAAATCTAGTATATAGATATAAGAGATGACTCACACTCTCGCACACTGCTGCGCTCTCAGGAGACTCTCTCTATCACCCCGCCTCACCCCATGAGAGAGAGAAAAAACTGTGTGTGTGGAAAGTTCCACATGTCTCGTGTGTGTGTCCCGATCTCAAATATCCTACACATAGAGAGACATGAAGATGAGATAACTCTTCAACTACTCCTTGCCAACGTACCCGCCGTCAGCACAATGTTCACTAATATCAAATCGTAGAGTCATATTTCCCCCCCTCCCCCCCCCCCCCCCCCTCTCTCCCATGTGTGTGCATAGAGATCGGCCTCACTAAAACCTATAAGACCCCAGAGATAGAGATAAGATTGTGTGCTCGAGACGTCTTTTCAAATCACTAGCTGTCCACCACTAATAACGAGAGATAGAGCCTGCCCCGCGGTTGGTGTGGGAAGAGATCGTAGATCTTCTCCACCTCCCATGGTAGTTTGTAGGATGTCTATAGTGTGCTCTCTGTTGTAACGGGGGCTGGGCATAGGGTTTTTGTTGGCATGGTATGATCTCTTTTGTGTTTGAGTTTTTGTTTGGACCTTTATTTTAATCGTTGGTTCCTGTTTAATCTTTATCTAATTAATTTAAGTATCATACTTGTGTGTCGAAAGCAATGTACGCGACCGTGACAGTCACCTGCTAGTCCAACTAAGTCAAAAATTTAAAGACAAGACAGAAACATATATTTGTGATCCTCTTGGTTCAGTGATATTAACGTTATGGAGAGCTATGACCCAGTAATCCAGTGATACTTTGTTTGGTGGAAATAGACCCAGTTGTGAATGTAGGTCGTATATTCAAAAACGTATGACTAGTGTAAAGGTATAAACTTAATTAGAACTTTCTCATTGCATAAATTATGAAAAGCGGAAATACCTTAACAAGCTAAATCATAATTTGTAAAATTCTGACTTTAAAAGACGTACCCTCTACATGCCTACACAGTTCATCTTTCGTATGCAAGAAGACTTTTCTTTTTTGCATCCTCCCTTTCTCCACATATGTAATATTAGATCATAATCTTTTCAATTCGTGATCCTTTCCTAAACCATAATACTTGGCAAATCATACTGGTCTTT
The DNA here is from genome assembly GCA_026074375.1 of Tanacetum coccineum. Classification (NCBI taxonomy): domain Eukaryota; kingdom Viridiplantae; phylum Streptophyta; class Magnoliopsida; order Asterales; family Asteraceae; genus Tanacetum; species Tanacetum coccineum. Next base: position 25,204 of record BQNB010025192.1, read on the forward strand.
TTATTAATTTGGTCATTACAACTTATTACCGTTATCACCATTACCTTGCCAATGTGTAATCTCAACTTATATACGCCATACTCAAATTTTATTCTTTCATTTCTCCAGGTCGTTATTATATAATTCATTATATGAATTAATTAAAAGTGTTTATCTTTTTCAAAGGTATAGTATCCCCTTAACCCACCAATTTCTACATTTACTCATATTTTATAAAAAAACCAACATTAAATCTTCATTAAGGCTGGGCTAATTACCGTTGGGTATCTAGCCCATAACCATTGTAAGTATACAAGTTTGATCAAATAACCAAGGTAACTAAATGTTTTACCAAAGGATACCAAAAATTAAATGATTACAAGAGTATAGGAATTACATGGTGTCTTCTATGGAATCGTGATCGATGCTTAACCTTTGGTTCTTCTTTTTTTCTTTAGAAAATCATCTTTTATGTATGAGGTATGAAGAATATGATTTTGCACATTGAAAACTCATTTTTGAGTCTTCTATTTATAGTGTCTGAAAAAGTCTGGATACGTCGTATTGAGCTAGGTCAATACGGCGTACTAGGGTGTTTTCCTTGGAGTACGCGCAAAGTTTATAATCAATCTGATATTCATTCCTAAATTATAATTATCTCTGTATCTTTGAATGTCTATCTAGCTAGATACGGCATATGGTAGATGAGTGATACGCCGTATTAGGAATTGTTTGTAAGCGTTTCCTTGTGTAGAGTTTGCGTTGATACATCGTATCTCTTTTTGTGGATATGGCGTATTGGTCAGAAATAAGAAATCTTTAAATATCATCATTTTGGCTCCAAAATATGCGTCTTTTAGCATGTCTTCACAAATCACTCCTTAATTAATTCAAATAACACTTCTATGACAATTAAGTACTAAATTATTGCAATAATTATTTAATAAGTTGGTTCTTATTCGGGATAAATGATGGTATAAATGTAACCTTATTTGATGTCATCAAATATCCCCCACTTGAATCCTACTTGTCTTCAAGTAGACTCTAGATTATATTGAAAATGTATCCCAACTGAAGTCAATGATTTTTCCGTTTAAGCACTTCTTTCATTTTAATCACCTGTACAAGACCAAGCACCTCACAAAATATGAAAATGAATACACTCATATCACTCAACTAATCTAGATGTAACATTTAATTGGTATGCTCATTTACTTGGTTGTGATTAACTTCATATGATATGCTTGGCAAGTATACACATCTCCACCACTAGAGCTAAAGAGAAATAAGTCAAAAGGCAAATTGGGTTTTTATTATAAGCTACAGGTGGGATTCATTTATCAATCTTTCACGATTAGTACCACACCAACATGGCAACCGAATCATACATACACGACCGTAACGATGGAATAAACATGTATAATTCGATCACATCTTCATTCGAGTTTAACCAAGGGTTAGAATGAAGAATGATATAGGGTAGCGATCTTCTAACTTTCACCAAAATTAATTTTAACACCCCCAAATTTACTCACAGCGGAACCCACTATTTAGGTGTTAAGTAAAAGTACAATAGTCACAAGATATAAAGAACGAATAGAAGAGACGTTTTAAAAACAAGCAAACATTTCCATTCCTTGATTTTAGAGTTCAAAAGCGTAGTCCCAAAGCATCGTTATCATAATATTATACTAGTTTGACATAAACAAACTAAAACAAGTTTTCATTTCTAGAATGGATTTTCAAATGATGAACAAAAGTTTAGCGCAAATCCTTCTTTTTAATTCCTCCAAGCCTTCGGACTTCAATTACCTGAGGATTGTGTAATGCTAAAAAGTCACACTAATGTTGAGTGATTTACATATGGTTTTAATAAATGAGAAGTGTTGAACAAAACTGCATCTATAATATTAAGAAGCATAATATTAGGACTGTGGGTAAGAAACTATAAACCATCCAGTTTGCAGTTGAGCTCGTGCACCGATCACATCGACGAAATTTCTTTTATACAAAAATAATAAATGAGAATTCAATGAATGCCTCCAGGTTAAGGATTTTCGTTCATATACCATAATATAATGTCTCCCATACAATCTGTCGAGTTATATCTCTTGGGACTGTGCTCACGAATCGGATACCAAACACCAAAAAACCGAGACCTGGGTTGCAAGATGCCAACTAGCGCTGTTAATTGTTCATATGAGCGGCTACCCATTCACATGTAGTTGGGGTCTTATGAACAAATGCTACTCAAAGCACAACAAGATCCTACATACGGGTCCAAGCATACAAGAAAACCTACGTGTGTTCGTTTTATAAAACCTTAACACGCATCTAACTCGAGGTGGTTTAAGAAAAAATATTTGAAAAGCGGAGGCTATGAACTCTGCTGTGATAAGACATGATGTCAAGGAAATCACAAGCAAGGAACGTCAAAAAAATAATAAACCGGAACTAAAATAAACGGCGCGCATTAAAATTCAAAGTCGATAAAATTTATCGATAATCATTTCTATGTTTTGTTGTAATCTATTGATCAATTTAGTTTAGACATTGAATACATTTCAAAATTTCAAAATAACTTTGTTAGTTTATTTAGCCTTCTTTTATAATTCAATAAAAAATGTGAACGTCCACATGTGCCCAACAAGCCCAATTAGTAGGCCCATTATGATTATTAGGTTGGAAACCTTAAAGTATAGATTTAGGTATAATTTATATCAATAGGTTGGCCCTATAAGAACCAAAAATGGTTTAAATTAACATACTTTGGCTTTTATTGTGTTAAGTGAGGTATATTGGGCTTTTTGGCACTTTTGGGCCCAATTCAACTTAAGGCACCCTAATTCTATAAATTTATGGGTCCGGGATTCGGATTAGTCTTATGATCAGTAGGTTAACCATTTTATAAGTCCCGATAAGTGGGTTCTACCACTTCGGGTTTTTACCCAAAAGTTATTCATAAGTTTTCCCACTTTTAGTAATAAGTTTATAGTTTTTTTTACGAAAGTTGCCGTAATTTCTAAACCGTAAAGGGTGTTGACTTCATATTTACCTTCTCGGATTCATTTATGAGTCTATTTTACTGATTTAAGGGTTTCATTACTAAACTTATACCAAAATATGATCTAAAGGTCCAAGTTCTACACTAGTGTCAAGTCTGATTTTGGCATACTAGTTTCGGGTTCACCGTTTTGGCCGCCATTTACAAACCGTGAGGAACTGGAAACCCATCCAATTATATTAGGTTCTACATAAGTTTAGCTACAACTATTAGTTTTACCTTTTTAGGGGTCAGTATACAAATTTTATGAGTTTTGGGTCGTGCAAAACAGTATGTCTATTTTTGACATAATCTACCATTTTGGCCATAACTTTCTCATCGGGTATCGTCATGAAATGGTCCACCCGGACAAAAGCCCAAACCCTAAAGCCTATTACCCTATCCCATTCCCTTATCATATAACCACAAGGACCATTTCTGTCATTCCTATAACTCATTTTACACTACGCTTGTGCTAAATAACCAGAGGGACCAAAAGTGCAATAAGCCCAAACTTTAAAACGAATTAACCCTTTTCAGTTAAAATAGGCGCCAAAACCATGGTTACTATTCATCATCTCTTTCGTTTCACCTAGCAGTCAAAATAAAGGGCTTCTCAAAATTGAAGGGTACAAACGACAATCCAAGTGGTCTACATCAAGCTGGCAGGGTGAGATAAGTCAAATCAAGAGCTCTCATTAGATCACTCAAGCTAGAAGGCCACGTGGCTATGAAGAAAGCACAAGGAGAGGTGGGTTTTACTCTATTTTCACTCACAAAACGAGCACAAGCTGTCACATCAAGGAATGACAGCTTGGCAATCCGTAGGAAAAAGATCATGATCCAAGGGCTCTAAATCATGATCCAATGATTAGAAAAATTGAATGGCAGGATTAGTGATGCAAGCAAGGGCCTGGAATCTTCTCTCAGCAACTATAAAAGGACCTCACCTCACACACCCGGGAGGAGCAGTGAGTAGCTTTTTAGTGTAGCTTAAAATTTCCTTTTTAGCTTATGTAATTTTACTCTCAGCTTTTGTAATTTCCCTTTTTAAGTAATGTAATCAAGTTTAATTAATGAAATATTTTTCCTTTTTTTAATGTTCTATTTTGTCATAAGCTCTTTTGAAAATTTTCTCATAAGCTCTCATTTTCCCTTTTCAACCTTTAAGCTACTATGTCACAAGCCCTCATAAGCTCATTTTCAGCTCTCACTAGTCTATAAGCTAGTGATTGAGCTTGTTTAATTCAGTCTTAATAAATATTTAAATCATAAAATCAGTTAATCCTATTTACCTTTGCTTTTGGATAAATAAGCTATGGAAGGAGAGCTAGCTTTGGAAGAGCTCTCATGGACTATTACTGGCTTATCTATGATAAGCCTGGTAGTAGATAAGCTTAGAGCCAGTTATGCCTTTGATAAGCTACGGGTCAAGTCAGTCTCTCTTTTACTTTTATGTTCTTAGATTCTAACATAAATTTTGCTTATTCTGCTTATTAGTTTATCATTTGTGCTTATTTGATTCATTAGTTGTATTTGAGTTTAGCTTAATCTTATTTTGCATCTTTAATTATCTGTTTTTAGTTAAGCATAGTATTGATCATAGTAGTTTCCATTTTTGTCTTAAAATCTATAAAAAATAAGTAGTTTATAGTGTAGATCTTAGAATTTAGCTTATTCAGTTGTGGATTTATGTTAATTAAGTTAGTTATAAGCTCGATTTCATAGGTACTTAAGACTTGTTAAGTAGTTTTCAAAATCCTTAGCTCAAATAAAATACTGTCAATTCCTTAAGGAGTGTTGGCATTAGCTGTTTTGACTCAAAAGTCAAAGGTTTTTGTGCAAATTATTTGAGTCAGCTTAAATTTCTCTTATAACCAATAGGAAAAGAGTTTTTAAAAGTTAGTTTTCAAAAATTAAAAAGTTAGGGCTTAATCTAGTTGTTTCAGCACCAGGGGAATTTGTAGCTTAAGTTTTGCTTGCTAAATTGGATCCAAGCTTATGTAAGTTTAAGTCCTTGTTTGAGTTGTGTTATTTGTCACCAAAGTAAAGCATCATAGTGACGGATTACCTTCTTGGTACCTGCAGAATATATTTTTTTGCACCTAGCCATTAGATCAGCAGTTCTCAACTGCAGTTAGAGGCTGCTTGATTCTTTAAGCTTCTTTTTAAAAAATTGGTTTGGGTTTTTAGTGTCTCATTTTCAGAGTAGCTTATAATTTTTACTTAGCTTCATATAATTTGAGTCTTATTTTCATTTTTTAAGATTATTTGCTTAGTACATTTACTTTTAAAGTCATAATAAAAAACTCAATAAGCCAAAAATAGTAGGTTATTAATTAGCTTTTTTAAATTTTGATTTTTAGCTTAAGGTGTTTGATTTTATGTTCTAAGTTAGTAGTTAATAAGTAGATAGATAAGTTTTTAAGAGCTTAAAGTTTAGTTTAGCTTAATGAGTCTTTCAGCTTAATTGGATTTTGTGTTTATTGAGTTTCATCCTGAGTTTGCTCTTTTGATCTTAAGTTTCAGCTAGGATCAAGTGTTTGTAGCCTAAGTAGCTTATCACTCCTAGCTTTGCACATCAGTAGCTTCTTAGAACTACTTTTGTTTTCAAAATATGCTTATATTAAGCATTGTGCATGCCTTTAGTAGAAAGTAAGAAAAAATGAGCTCAAGCTTAGTTATGTAACAGCTTTTTGTTAAGCTGGTTTAGAGCTTATTAGTAAGTTTAGTTAATATTGTTTTTAATAAAAAGTGTCTACAAGTTGCTTCTTTCAGTTACAATCAATTAGTTTTTTATAAAAGAAAAATAAAAAAATTGCACAAAAAGTGGTGTGTTGCCATACTAGAAACCCTCGACCTCTCCCTCAAAGGACCCAACGGTGTTAACTTTGCTTCAATGCTTCATCCAGTAATTTGTTTCCCCCAATTAATACTTATAGTCATTTTCCTCTTTAAGCTTTTTATATATAAGTCGTAGCTTATAAAGCTTTTTCGGCTTTTTTGTTAAGCTGGGAGTTTTTTTTTATTTTTCTGTGATCTTTGTTGCATCATAGATTTTCCTGAATTTTTCAAATTTTTCATTAATTAGTTTGGTTTTTTAGATTTTCGAACAGCTTTAATTTTAGAAATTCATAAAAATACGAAAAAAGTTTCAGAAAATTTCAAAAAAAATAGTTTTTAGTTTTATAAAAAAATGCTTTAGGTTTACATTCAGTAAAATCATTTTTACACCTTTTAGATTTTAATTTTCATTTTTGAGATTTTAATTTTAAGTTTAAAAATAGGATTTTAATTTTAAAAATAGTTTTCATAATATTTTTGACTTTTCTAAGTTTAAAATCATTTTTCTAAGATTTTTTGAAACTTAATTGCTTTTTTAGGGGATTTATAGATTAAAATAGTTTTTAATTCATAATAAATTCAAAAATAATAAAAAAAATGTTTTTCTTTTTCTTAAAATTTTCTTTTGTCCTATTTTAGGTTTAGAAATTTAGTTTACATTTTTAGGAGTTAATTTTAGTGTATTTGCTTATTTGTCGCTTTTAGTTGCTCCCGTTAATTAGTTTAAGTGTTTAATTGCTTTTAATTGTTTATTTTAATTATAGATTTTATTTAGTAGTTATAGATAATCAAAAATATCATTTCTCTCATTCAAATCATAATCCGAGCTAAAACGTGGTTTAATTTCACAAGTCGTTGGGGAAAGAGGGTGATCCTACTTCCCGGTGGAATATACGAATTAATATTCTATATATATATATATATATATATATATATATATATTCTATATTAGGGTGAGTCTTTTCGAAACAAATGAATGTCGAGAACTGCGAGAATCCAGAATCTGGATCAGCTTCACTCTCTTTTCATTTTTAATACTTTTTAATTAAATTCATAGGGGTAAAACTAGTTAAATTATAAATTTGGTATATTTTTGGAATAATTCTTTGGAGACTTTTTGACATTCGTATTTATTGATTTAATATTTTATTTTATTTTTAATTTTTGCACTTGATAATACCTACTTTATTGTGACTGTATTTGGAAAAAGAATTTTGACATAAAGAATTTATTTGTACAAAAAAGCGTGTACCTATGCCTTTTAGCTTAGAAACATATTTTATAAAGATATTTTTGGATCAGTTTGTTTTTGTATAGTATTCGTTTATGTATTGTACCAAAACGTACAGAATAAATTGTGTAATCCGCAAATTCTATTAACACAATAAATTGTGAAATCCGCAAATTCTATTAACACAATAAATTGTATAATCCGCAAATTCTATTAACATGTGAAATCTAAGATAACATAAAATTTAGATACTAATGTACGCGTGTGCACATTATTTCGCTATTGCCTTATTTTTTAAAGCATGCACATGTATCCATCGTCATGTCTTTATCGGGTGCATTAGCTTAAAGTGTGACATTTATCCATGGTCATAGTCTTTGTCGGGGGCATTGTCATTAAGCGTGCCCATGTCTACTCGCTCATAGTCTCTCTATCAGATGATTTGTTGATGTATGTACATGTATATCTCTCGTCTTCCTCGTCTGAGTTTGATACGATCTAATTCAAACATCATTGTGATATTTTCCATCTTGAATATCGTCACCATCACAAACAATCTACAAACATTTTCAAAATCATATCTTCATACATTTAATTGAAAGATTAAAGATAAAAAGAGTTGGTTTCTCAAGCATGCATATTGGAACCAAAGACACAAAGTAGAAAGCTCAAATTATACAAGAAATGAAAAACACGACAAGAGAAAAAAACATCTTCAAACATAGTTACTTAAATGTAAAAACCTTCGTCATGATGAATTTAAGATCTTATTATAATATGAAAAACTATAATACTACTTGCTGCTCTTAATTATGAAGGAAGCATAAGAATTTGTTCATAAGCTAAATGCATGTGAAAGAGACAAAAGCACGTGTGCATTCTGTTTTGTCCGTTATCGGGACTAATTTAGTGCGGCGTATGCCTCAGTTGCCCAGGACCATTTGTTGTCGTCATGTTATCGTAATGATACGAGACACATTATAGACATTACTAAAGTTAAAGAACAAGCATATTACAATATAACACAAGCATTTATAACTTACCAAGCACTAAACTAAGATTGTTATCAGCAACTTGATTCTTGTATAGAGGTTTCTGAAGCATATATGTACCAGGAAACACAATAGTACACAAAACCTTCTAGCACATTTACAATTATCTTTTTGATACATTTACAAATACTTACGGACACGCAAAAATGTAGACAAATCCTTTTTAGAGATGGGTTTAAAACAGAGACCTACGAACTACAAAAATTGAAACTAAAACTATAATGACTATTTTCTTAAACCTTGATTACCTCTTTTTAGAATGCGTTAAAATATGAACTGATATAGAAAAATACATGTGCAACTCTTTAATATTATAACAACATTTGTACAGTAACCCATGAGTCACAATTAAAGATCAATAAATATAATAACCACTAGTAACTAATTAAGAAACATTTACTCATGTTCACTTGAAAACCCACTACATATAAGATCAGTTATACACTATAATGCGAAGAGGTAACCTGGTATACATGTGCATAGAAACCATTGTATCTAGTTATGATAAAAAAACATAAATCCAAATCATAAGTTTGTCACCGCTCAAAGAGACTTTTACAAAACTAAAACAAGAAAAAATTAAAGGGTGGCCAGATAAAATGTAGGCATAAAACCCAACACATGATTCAAATAAAGGCATACAAATCTCACCGTTTTCCTATAAAATGGACGTAAACACAAAAAGACTGAAAACATATATAAGCAATCTAAATATACATATGCCACAATTCCAAAAACATCATCTGCACTACCATACTCATGAAGATTCATAGTAGATATAGAAACCTAATTTCTATCTGTTTAGAGGCCTGACTGGAACCCTTGTGAAAAACTAAAGGAAACTTACAGGAATGGTCTATGCCAACTCCATCAACCACTCAAATAAACACGATGTGATACTCCATGTGCACGATAATTGCAAAGTGAAACAAAAAGCTTTACATAAAAAAGAACACTATCCTACTATAAAAGGTTTGAACTTAATAATGCCTTTTCTTACATTTCACCCTATAAAAAATGAAAAATATATTCGCTCGTGTTGTATGTCACGGCCATCCTACATGTATATCTCTCACCTAGTTACAATTCCATATAATCAAAAAACACAAACACCAGGTTCAATTCACTAAGAACACAAACATTTTCAAGCCACTATATTCGGTTGAAAGAACTTAAAAGTTCAACTAACAATAAATTACAACTACACAACCCAACAATCTAGCAATTAAAACTATAAAATCTCATCTTTTTCACAGTTAACACCCTTGTTTTAAACATTCTAGTTTACGGTTTTATTAATTTACGGTTTTATTAATTATCGATAAAACCTTTAACAATGATATAAAAAATTACCTAAAACATTAAAAACGCACGAGTGAACGAAATCGAGAATAGTTGTCAGATCCAAAGAAGAAGCCGGTCGCAACCGATAATGATGGGCTTTACACATTGATCGGATATGCATGTATGTTCATGAGATTTGTATGATTGATATAAAATTCAACAAACAAGCAGCAAACAAAACTATTGGATTTGAAAAAAATAAGGGTTGGTTGATTGGATCTGAGATTCGAGAGATAGGGAATCGGGTTTTGACTTTAATGATTTGATATAAAAACCAATTATCCTGATAAAGTGGGACAGTTTTGTGAAAAAATTAGAACCAACTTACTATACTAACCCTCCACCATTTACAAGATGATATATAAAGTTGTATTTTATTCCCTTTATGCCATTGAAACTTTTAACCATGATCAATTTATTTAATGGTTTGATTGGTTCATGCAGTTCGACATTCTTTTGTTTGAAAAGAACCTCACACTATATACTATTTATATGTATATCTATTTTTAAGAGTGAAAATCTCCTTAGGGGACTTTTCTTAATTCTCTTTTAGAACTATGTATATTAGTATATCTTTTTATTGTGTATCATGCATAGAAGAGTGTAAGTAAAATATCAGGGGTTGCGATAATTGGTTGATTTATATTGGCCCTGCTTGCCTATAGTAGTGCGTGTTTGCCCTTGAGAAATTTGTGGATAGTCGCAGGTAGCGACGTGATTTGGGAATATGCTTTGGTGGAATATGTGTTTTATGTGTTGGCCAGTTATGCATGTTCAGGTATCGAACTGGTCGATTGAATTAATCATTGTTCGTATTTTCTCGTTATATTTTAATATCATATATATATATATATCTATATATATATAATATCTATATTTACTATATATCTTATATAAGGATATAGGGGGACTTTATTTTCAGCAACAAATTAAGTGCGAGAACCGCGAGAACTCTCAAAAACATACATGCACGCCTTCAATAATTGTATTTTTACACATATGTTCTAAATTAAAACAAATATGTTTTTAAAAAAAAAAATATTTTTTCAAAAGAATTTGATGAGAAATTTAGAACTACAAAATTTTTCTTTGAATATGCACACTTTCAAAGAAAAAAATTGAATATTTCTAATTTCTCATCACATTTCCTTATAAAACAAATATGTTTTTTTAAACATATTTGTTTATTTACAACATTTGTGCACAAATTGCGATTCTTGAAGACGTGCATGTATGTTTTGAGAGTTCTCGCGTTCTCGCACTTATTATGTTGTCCTGAAAAATAAGTTACACTTTGGATATATATATATATATATATATATATTATTATATATATATATATCTATATATATTTTATATATATCTCTATACTATATATATATAATAGATCTATATTATATATATATATATAAATATATATATATTATATATATATTATTATTATATATTATATATATAATATATCCATGTGTACTTTATTTTCAGCAACATAATAAGTGCGAGAACTGCGAGCACTCTCAAAAACATACAGCACGTCTTCAAGAATCGGTATTTGTGCACATCTGTTTTATTGTAAATAGAACAAATATGTTTTAAAAAAAGATATTTGTTTTAAGGAATTTGATGAGAAATTAGAAATATAATTTTTTTGTTTGAAAGTGTGCATATTCAAAGAAAATTTAGTAAGGGTTTTTTTTTTTCCCCAATTTTTTTTTTTTTCTCATCAAATTTCTTTTGAAAAAAAAATATGTTTTTTTAAAAAATTATTTTGTTTAATTTTAGAATATATGTGTAAAATACAATTATTGAAGGCGTGCATTCTTTGCATGTTTGGGGTTTTTGAGAGTTATCAGCGGTTCTCGCATTAAATTTGTCTGCTGAAAAATAGAGTCCCCCTATATCTTATTTATTATATATATAATATAATATATAATTATATATATCTATATAATATTATATTATATATATATATACTATATAACGAGAAGAATACGAACAATCGATTACTCATCGACCAGGTTCGATACGAACATGCATAAACTAGCCAACATATTAAAACACATATTCCACCAAGATATTCCCAAAATCACGTTCGCTACCTGCGACTATACACACAATTCAATGGCAAACACGCACTATATAGGGCAAAGATGGCCATTATAATCACACCAATTATCGCGTCCGCGTGATTTTACTTACCACTCTCTATGCATGATTACATCAATTAAAATATACTAATATAATATTTCTAAAAGAGCAATTAAGAAAATTCCCTAAGGAAATTTCACTCTTAAAAGATATATATATATATATATATATATAGTGTGAGGTTCTTTTCAGAACCAAATGAATGTCGAAAACTGCGAGAACCAATCTAAACCATTAAATAAATTGATCAATGGTTAAAATTTCAAGTGGCATAAAGGTAATAAAATACAACTTTATATATCATCTTGTAAATGGTGGAGGGTTAGTATAGTAAGTTGGTTCTAATTTTTTCACAAAACCGTCCCACTTTATCAGGGCTAAATTGGTTTTTATATCAAATCATTAAAGTCAAACAATCACTCTCTCGCGAATCTCAGATATTCCAATCAACCAACCCTTATTTTTTCAGATCCAATTAGTTTGTTTGCTGTTGTTTGCTGATTTTATATCAATCGTACAAATCTCAGATCATACATGCATATCCGATCAAGTGTAAAGGCCCTCATTATCGGTGCGTTCCGACGTTTTCTTTGGATCTGACAACTATTCTCGATTTGTTTCACTCGTGCCGTTTTTAAATGTTTTAGGTAATTTTTTATATCATTGTTAAAGGTTTTATCGATAATTAATAAAACCGTAAATTAATAAAACCGTAAACTAGAATGTTTAAACATGTTGTTAACTGTGATAAAGATGAGATTTTTATATGTTTTAAGTTGCTATATGTTGGGTTTGGTGTAGTGTAATTTATTGTTTAGTTGAACTTTTAAGTTCTTTCACGGAACTATATGTGGCCTTTGGAAAAACATTTGTGTTCTTCAGTAATTGAACCTATGTTTTGTGGTTTTTGTTAATATGATATTTATCCTTGGTTATAGATATACATGTAGATGCCGTGACACAAAAACGAGCAAATATATTTTCATGTTTTTATAGGGTGAAATGTATAGAAAGCATTATTAAGTTCAAAACTTTTTTAGTGGTTAGTGTTCTTTTTTATGTAAGCTTTTTGTTTCACGTTTGCAATTATCGTGCACATGAAGTATCACATTCTGTGTTATTTGAGTGGGTTGATGGATTTGGCATTTAGACCTTTCCGTAAGTTCCTTAGTCTTTCACATGGGTTCCAGTCAGACTTTAAACGAGATAGAAATTAGGTTTTTCTTATTCTACCTAATGATATTCTTCAAGAGTATGTAATGATATATGTTTTGAATTGTGCATATGTGTTTAGATTGCTTATATATGTTTTCAGTCTTTTTGTGTTTACGTCCATTTTATAGGAAAACGGTGTCTACTTTTCGAGATTTGTATGCCTTTATTTGAATCATGTGTTGGGTTTTATGCCTACATTTTATCTGGCCACCCTTTAATTTTTTCTTGTTTTAGTTTTGTAAAAGTCTCTTTGAGCGGTGACAAACTTATGATTTGGATTTATGTTTTTTTTATCATAACTAGATACAATGGTTTCTATTCACATGTATACCAGGTTACAGCTCTTCGCATTATAGTGTATAACTGATCTTATATGTAGTGGGTTTTAAAGTGAACATGAGTAAATGTTTTCTTTATATTAGTTTACTTTAGTGGTTATTACATTTAGTGATCTTTAATTGTGACTGTGGGTTACGTTACAGATGTTGTTATAATATTAAAGAGTTGCACATGTATTTTTTCTTATCAGTTCTCTTTTTAACGCATTCTAAAAAGAGGGTATCAAGGTTTAAGAAAATTAGTTCATTATTAGGTATAGTTTCAATTTTGTGGTTCGTAGGTCTCTGCTTTTAAATCCTATCTCTATAAGTTTGTCTAAGAATTTTGCGTTTTTCTAAGTACTTTGTAAATTTCAAAAGATAATTGTTAGATGTGTAGAAGTTTTTGGTAGTGTTACTATTAGTGTTTCACATGGTACATATATGCTTCCGAAACCTCTATCAAGGGAATCAAGTTGTGTTAAACATCTTAGTTTAGTGATCGGTAAGGTATAAAATGCTTGGGTTATATTGTAATATGTTGTTCTTTAACTTTGTTAATGTCTATTAATGTGTCTCGTTCTGATTCGATAACATGACGACAACAATGGTCCTGTGGCAACTGTGCATACGCTGCACTTAAATTAGTCGATGATGACAACACAGAATGCACATGTGTTTTGTCTCTTTCACATGCATTTAGCTTATGAGAATTCTTATGCTTCTATCAATAATTTAAGAAGCAGGCATAGTAGTATATATTTTTCATATTATAATAAGATCTTAAATTCATCATGACAAAGGTTTTTACATTTGAGTAACTCTGTTTGAAGATGTTTTTTTCTCTTGTCGTGTTTTTCATTTCTTGTATAATTTGCGCTTTTACTTTGTGTCTTTGGTTCCAATATGCATGGTTGAGAAACCAACTCTTTTTATCTTTAATCTTTCAATTAAATGTATGAAGATATGATTTTGAAAATGTTTGTAGATTGTTTGTGATGGTGACGCTATTCAAGATGTAAAATATCACAATGATGTTTGAATTAGATCGTATCAAACTCAGACGAGGAAGACGAGAGATATACATGTACATACATCAAGACAAATTCATCTGATAGAGACTATGACGATGTATACATGTGCACGCTTAAAGACTAATGCACCTGACAAAGACTATGACCATGGATACACGTGCACGATTGAAGACTAATGCACCCGGCAAAGACTATGACGATGGATACATGTGCATGCTTTAAAAATAAAGGCAATAGCGAAATAATGTGCACACGCGTACATTAGTATCTAAGTTTTATGTTATCTTAGATTTCACATGTTAATAGAATTTGCAGATTATACAATTTATTGTGTTAATAGAATTTGCGGATCTCACAATTTATTGTGTTAATAGAATTCGCGGATTACACAATTTATTCTGTACGTTTTGGTACAATACATAAACGAATACTATACAAAAACAAACTGATCCAAAAATATCTTTATAAATATGATTTCAAAGCTAAATGCATAGGTACACGCTTTTTGTACAAACTAATTCTTCTGTCAATTTCTTTTTCCAAATACAGTTACAATAAAGTAGGTATTATCAAGTGCAAAAATTGAAAATAAAATAAAATATTAAACCAATAAATACGAATATCAAAAAGTTCCTCAAAGAATTTTCCTTTAACAATTAACCAATTTATAATTATTAATTTACCCTTTGAAGTAATTAAAAAAGTATTAAAAAATGAAAAGAAGATGGTGAGTCCAGATTGGTTCTCGCCAGTTCTCGACATTCATTTGGTTCGGAAAGAACTCACCCTTATATAATATATATATATATCTACAATATATATATATAGATTAATAAATAAGTAATACGTATATTTAACGGGAAGTATGATTCTCCCGGGCCCGTTTCCCCAACGACTTGTGATACTTGAAACCAGTTTAGCTCGATTTGTGCTTTGAATGAGAGAATATGTATTTTTGATTATCTATACCTACTAAATATAATCTATAATTAAAATAAACATTTAAAAGCATATTAAACACTTAACTAATTACGGAGCAACTTAAAAGCGACAAATAAGGCCAATACATACTAAAATAACTCCCTTAAAATATAATACTAAAATTTCTAAACCTAAAATAGGACAAAAGAAAATTTTAAGAAAAAGAAAAACATTTTTTTTAATATTTTTGAATTTATTATGAATTAAAAACTATTTTAATCTAATTAAATCCTAAAAAATAGCAAATTAAGTTCTAAAAATTTAGAAAAATGATTTTTAAACTTAGAAGTCCTAAAATAACATAAAAACTAAGAAAACTATTTTTAACTATTTTTAAAATTAAAATTCTATTTTTAAACTTAAAATTAAAAGCTCAAAAATGAAAATTAAAATCTAAAAGGTTGTAAGCCTTGATTTTATGAATGTTAACCTTAAAGTAATTTTATCAAACTAAAAACTATTTTTTTGTTAATTTTCTGAAATTTTTCTAATTTTTCTGAATGTTTCTAAAATTACCGCTTTCGAAAAATTCTAACAAACAAAATAAATCCTGGAAAAATGTGAAAAATTCAGGAAAAAGTCTATGATGCAACAAAGATCAAGAAAAAAAAATAAAAAAAATCACAGCGTAACAATAAGCCGGGAAAAAGCTTTTATAAGCTACGATTATAATAAAAAGGCTTAAGGGAAAATGACTTATAAGTATTAATTGGGGGGAAAAAATTATGGATGAGCTCTTGAAGCAAATGGTTAAACAGTTGGGTCTTTGAGGGACGAGGTCGTGGTTTTTAGTATGGCAACACACACTTTTTGCAATTTTTATATTTTTGCTTTTTCTAAAAAACTAATTATTGAAACTGTAGAAGGCAACTTTGTAGACACTTTTTATAAAAACAATATTAACTGAAACTTACTAATAAGCTCTAAAACAGCTTAACAAAAAGCTGTTACAGTAACTAAGGCTTTGAGCTCAGTTTTTCTTAATTCTACTTAAAGGCATGCACAATGCTTTCATATAAGTTATTTTTGAAACAAAAAAGACAGTTCTAAGACCGCTAATGATGTGCTAATAAGCTGGGTTGAAAATTTCAACAACGCTACTTAGGGCTACAAACACTTAATCTAGCTGAATTAAGATCAAAAGGAGCAAACTCAGGCATGAAACTCATATATAAACACAAAATCCAATTAAGCTGAAAGATCACTAAGCTAACTAAACTTTAAGCTCTTAAAACACTTATCTATCTACTTATTAATACTAACTTAGACATAAAATCAAACACCTTAAGCTAAAAATGAAAATTTAAAAAAGCTAATTTAATAACTACTATTTTTGGCTCTTTTGAGTTTTTTTATTGCTTTTAAAAGTAAATGTACTAAGCAGATAATTTAAAAATGAAATTAAGACTCAAAATTTATATTAAGCGAAGTAAATATATAAGCTACTTGAAAATGAAGACACTAAAACCAAAATTTGTAAAGAAGCTTAAAGATTCAGCAGCTCTAACTGCAGTTAGAACTGTGATCGCAAATGGCTAGGTGCCAAAAAATATATTATGCAGGTTACAAAGGGTAATCTGCACTATGATGCTTTACTTGGTTGACAAACTAACACAACTCAAACAAGGACTTAAACTTACATAAGTTTGGGTCCCAATTTAGCAAGCAAAAACTTAAGCTACAAACTTCCACAGGGTTGCTGTGAAGACAACTAGATTACGCCCATCTCACTTTTTATTGTTGAAAACTACTTTTTAAACACTCTTTTCTATTGGTTTAAGAGAAATTTAAGTTGACTCAAATAATTTGCACAAAAAACCTTTGACTTTTTGAGGTCAAAAACAGCTCATGCCAAACACTCCTTAAGGAATTGACATTTTATTTGAGCTTAATGATTTTGAAAACTAATGAACCAAGTCTTAAGTACCAGATGAAATCTAGCTTTATACTAACTTAATAAACATAACTCCACAACGGAATAAGCTCAAATTCTCAGAAGGACTTACACTTATAACTACTTATTTTTTTTTTGGTTTTTATAGATTTTAGGACAAAAATGGAAACTACTATGATTAATACTATGCTTAATAAAACGATAATTAAAGATGCAAAATAAGATTAAGCTAAACTCAAATAAGCAACTAAGAATCCAATAAGCACAAATGATATAAACTAAATAAGCAGCTAAAGCAGAAATTTAAGTTCGGAATCTAGAAATAAAAGTTAAAAGAGAGACTTACATGACCCTTAGCTTAACAAAGGCATAAAATGGCTCATAAAGCTTTATCTATGCTCTGGCTTATCATAGATAAGCCAGTAATTTAGTAATTAGTCCATGGCGAGCTCTTCCAAAGGCTCGTCTCCTTCCATAGTTATTTATCCAAAAGCTAAAGGTTAAATAGGATTAAGATTTTATGATTTAAATATTTATTAAGACTGAATTAAACAACGCTCATCCACTAGCCTTATAGACTCGTGAGACGCTGAACACGAGTTATGAGGCTTGTTGACATAGTAGTTAACCGGTTGAAAAGGGAAAATGCTGAGTTATGAGTCAAAATCAAAGGAGATATGACAAAATAGAACTGAATTTCATTTAATTAAAACTTGATTACATTCACTTAAAAACGGGGCAAATTCCCAACGCTTTGAGAGTTAAAATTACATAGCATAAAAAGGAAATTTTAAGCTACACTAAATAGATACTCCCTATCTTCTGGGTGTGTGTGAGGTGAGGTCTTTTATAGTTGCTGTAGAGAGATTCTCTAGGCCCTTGCTTGCATCACTATCTCTGCCATTTCATTTTTTCTAATCATTGGATCATGATTTAGGCCCTAGGATCATGATCTTTTTCCCACGATTGCCAAGTGTCCTTCCTATAATGCTGACAACTTGTGCTTGTTTGTGAGTAAAATAGAGTAAATACCCACCTCTCCTTGTGCTTTCTTCATAGCCACGTGGCCTTCTAGCTTGAGTGATCCAATGAGAGCTCTTGATTTGACTTATCTCACCCTGCCAGCTTGATGTAGACCACTTGGATTGTCGTTTGTACCCTTCAATTTTGAGAAGCCCTTTGTTTTGACTGCTAGGTTGAAACGAAAGAGATTATGATTAGTAACATGGTCTTTGGCGCCTATTTGAAATTGGAAACGTGTTAATTCGTTTAAAGTTTGGGCCTTATTGCACTTTTGGTCCTCGGTTTTTAGACAAGGTAGTGTAAACTGAGTTATAGGAATGACAGAAATGGTCCTTGTGGTTATATGAAAAGGGAATGGGCTAGGGTAATGGGCTTTAGGGTTTGGGCTTTTGGATCCAGGTAAGGTTTTGAAGGGTTTAAGGCCCATTTAAGGGTTAGGGACCATTTATGTAACTTTTGGAAAGTTGAGGGACTCTTCTTAAATTAGTAAATTGTGGTTTTTGTTCTTTTTATGGTTGACTTTTTGCTTGTTGAGAATTAACCAGAGTTGACCACGGCTTTGACTTTTTGACTTTTCTTGCTTTTGGCTTTGCATCTCTGGCTTCTTTTGTGCTCTTATGTTCCTCGTGTCCGTGTTTTCCTGTTTTTGATGGTTTTCTTGTGATTTTTGATATATCCATACTTGCATACACAAAACACAAAAACAAGCATATCTTTGCCATTATTTTTTTTTGTCTGTTTTTGGGTATTAGGGTATTTTTGGTCGTTAACGTATGTGTATTTTTCACCTATTCCTAATTATCCAAACTAACCGATTTGCGTGTCCTCACGCAAATATTACATGCCCTTCTACCAAATACCTCGAAACTTTCCCAAACTAAAACCTTTGAAAAGTTAGCAAAGATTTTTTGTTGAGAGAGCTAAGAGATCACAAGTTTAAAAACACCCGATTTCCCATTTCAAAGATTTTTTTATTTTTTATGATTTTTTAATAATTAACTTCCTAACTACAACTTATTTTTGTGTTGACATAATGTATTGTTTTCATTATCTTGTGGTAACTTTAAGGATCATAGAACAAAAAAGCACAATTAAGTGTCTAAAAGATAACTTCATCATTCCCGAATTTTCACTTTTCCCATGCTAAGCATAAAAAAAAATCACCGTTAATTACGAGCTAAGATGCTAAGACTACTTATAATTACAACTTGTGAATTTCTCTTCTGACATAAAAATCATATATAAAAGTGTGTGTGCTCAATAATTTTAAACCTCATTAAATCACATATTTATATAGTTAAAATCCGACCTAGCTTTATACATGGGCCTTTATGGGCTATATATGTTAATCACTTAGTAAGTCACAACTCAAAAGCAAATAAAAACCTCCTTAGTTAAGACACTGTTGGTTCACTTGTCCCATGAATGACTTTCTTCTCTAGCATCCCACCGTTATCGGGTAAGTGCTAAGGCTTGTGACACCCCATCGGCGAATTAATATATAGCGACGCTATGAACTTCCATGGAAAAAGCCTTGTAGATTTTGCACAAACTTTTAGTTCAAAAGAATACCTTGGTTTTAGAAATGAATTAACATAAAGAGAACTTGAGGAAACGACACAGAAAAATGATAATTTTAATGAGGAATTTGATCGACTCTTGGAAGCAACTTTAGCTTATGATGTTAAGAATTTTGTTATGCATTCATATGTTGAGATTGAAAATGAGAATGTGAGAGAATAAATTGAGAGAATTGCTGTTAGCCGTGTATTTATTAAAGTGATGGTCATTAAATATTCCCGAGCCTTGTATAAGTAAAACGTAGTTTACGGGAATTTTATTTAAGCTAGTTGGGCCTAGTTGTCGGGCTCAAGCCCATTTGTATTATGAACCGGCCCAACACAAAGCCCACAAGTATAGTCCACTCTTGTAACTATATAATGCCCTCTCCAAGTGTGGAGAGGGTGTTGCTTCTCATTTTTCTTTCAATGTGCTAGTAACCATTTTTCTTTGTTTTTTACTTCTCTCTCTAGCTCTTTCTCTCTCTAAAATATTTTTCTTATTTTTGTGTTTGGTGATGAAATGATATCCTAACAAGTGGTATCAAGAGCCAAGGTTGGGTGTTGTGATTTGTTTGTGGTAATTTTTTTTAAGTTTATTTTCGGCTTATTGTTTTTCTCTCTTCTTCCCGTAGCTTATTAACACTGTCGGTTGTTTTGTTTTCAAAGTCATTGTTTTTTTATATCTTTTGTTGTTGGGCTACTCTAAAATTCAAATATGTTGGGCTCATTTTTTCTTTAAAACCAAAACGTAATTTTTTATTAATTCATGTCAAGTTTACTTTGATATCATAGATATTTTCTTTTATTTTTGTATAACCAACCAGTAAGAGTGTGTTATGGTTTAACAAATGACAAATTGTTGGCTCAAGTTCAATCTTTAGCACCGATCTAGTGACTTTCAAAAAAATTATCTTGCTTCTTCATCTTCGTGGCTTAAAAGCATACTTAATCTTATTTTCGAGCTCCTTGTTGTGGCTTATTTTTTTTGGTTTAGAGCTTATTGTAGAAGCTTATTTGAAAGCTTATCTTGGTTGAGCTTATTTTGCTTGTGGTCCTCGGTGAAGACATGAAGAGACCAAGATCCATTTTTTAAGCTTCCAAGGACGCTGTGGTTTTTGTTGGATGTGCTCAAGACAAACACAAGGACGTTAGTACGTTTTGGTCTCTTGTGAAGCAACCGATCTACTTGTCTAACACAAACCGAACGAGTAGAAAAACAAAAGGACCGAACGAGTAAAATTTTTGACCACCGAACGAGTAGAAAAACAAAACGGACCGAACTAGTTTCTTCAAGGTGAGCCGAACGAGTGAATTTCACGTGAGCCGAATGAGTGAAATTCACAAGAGCCGAACGAGTGATTTTTATCAAGGACCGAACGAGTAAAAAAATTTAATGGACCGAACGAGTGAAAAATTTAGAAGACCGATCGAGTGAAATTTTGAGAACCAAACGAGTGAATAACTTTAGAATCAATCGAGTAAAAATCAAGACCCGAACAAATCCCTAAAATCATCAAAAAACACAAAAAAACCAAAAAACCGACTAGTATAACGGCTACTAGCCGTTGGGAATTTTTTTTTTTTTAAACCGAAAAAAACCGGTTAAACCCGGTTAAAACCGGTTTTTTAAAAAAAATTTGAAACGGCTATTTAAACATGGAGTGTTGACCGGTTTTTTTAACCGGTTAAAACCGGTTTTTTTTTTAAAAACGCATATAATAACGGTTATAAAAAAAAATTTAAAATAAAAAAACCGGTTAAACCCGGTTATTTTAAAAAACCGGGTAAACCCGGGTTTAAAACCGGAAAAAAACCGGTAGCTTACTAAACCCGAAAACCGGTCTAACCGGTTAGGTTAAAAAAAATCGGTTTTTTTAAAAACCGGTTCCGGTTTTTTTAACCGGTTTTTAAAAAAACCGTACGTGTTGTTGTTTGACTAAGTAAAACTCACTTTGTTTTTTTTGGGGGAAAATAATATTTTCGTCTTTAAATCTCGTTTTTTTTCTTTTCATGTCAAACCATATGTAGCTTACTATAGCTTTTAGGAGAGCTTTTTCTGTCTCGACAAGTTTTTGTTAGCTTATTTGGTAACGCCATATTTGCCTAGGTCTTCACATGGCTTATTCTTGTGGTAACAAGCTTGATATTGAGCTTATTTGAGCTTCTTTAGTTAGCTTATTTTAGAAGCTTTGTGTGCTTATTTTGGTTGGCTTATCTCGTCGTGTGGTCCTCACCGGTTTGAAAACAAGACACAAGTACATAGTACACGAATTGGCAACACTCCCTCTGTACACGAATTCGCAACCTTGTTGAAGACCCCGAATTAGCAGTTTTTTTTAAGGCTCCGAATTCGCAAAATTCCTTTGACACACGAATTTGCAACAGTGAAAGACCACGAATTTGCAAATTCTTTCAACCCACGAATTTGCAACTCATTTGTTCCCCGGATTCGCAATTTACTTTGTCAAACGAATTTGGAATACTCATTGTGTAAACAAATTAGCAACATTAAAGGTCAAACGAATTGGCAATATACTTGGAAACGAGTAAGAAGTTTACCAAAACTAATCTATACAAGTTTTTAAGTCGTTTTGGTTTTTCGGTTTCGAGTGTCGTTTAACTACGAGACTTAAGACATACACCGTTGTGATCGTGAGTCTGTTTCGATCAACGTGGTATATTCGTATTTTACCGACGATAACTGTACGCGTCCAAAAGATCAAAAAAATACATACGTTGCATTTTTTTCATTACTTTTCAAACGATGAAGAAATAGTACAGGAGGGAATCACGTGGTGTCTTATACAATTCAAACTTATTTCGTAATTGGCAAATTTGGCCCCTGAATTTCATAACCAATTCACATATCCTTTGTTTGGTTAATAACCCTCCTTGTTAGAATAACTTTACACCGTTGGTCTTTCATTGCTACAAAACAGCCCGTTAGTCATCCAAAGTTAATTTCAATTGCACCGTTTGTCCTTAATTGAGTTTTGATCAACCGTTAATCATTCCAAGCTCAATGTTTGTGCACCGGTCATCGTTTTAAGCTCATTAATCGTTACAAAAGCTCATGTACTTCAATTTCAACAACGATTTCAACATCAATTCATTTTTGTTTTACGGCTTCTTCTTGATTTTGTAAAATCCCGCGAACCACTCACGTGTTTTCTCGGTTTAGTCAAGACTTGTAAAATCCCGTGAAATAGTTTTCCACCACAACAACAATCACTTTACCCACTAAAGATCCTTGTTTATCATTTCACATCATTTTTGCAATGTCGACTCATCAAGACATCAACGCTCTTAGAGCACAACGAATTGCAAACACACATGATCCTTTGGCATTAATGGCAAACACTCAGACACCGTTTCACCCAGATCACTCATCACTCATTACCTACATACAACATCCACAACCCAACAACAACTTTGTCCCACAACCTTCATTCAACACGAACTACCCGCAACATCCAATGCAAAATCCTGGAGATATCTCAAATCCCACAACTGCATTTGACATGGCACTTGCACTCATGGCTAAGGCATTTACTCTAAACAATACCACTCCAACAAATAACAACCAAAGAAGTTCATCAAACCCCAGCAACATGCAGATTGCACATCCGGGTATGAATATGGATCAAGACAGATAAATGCTAATGGTTGAAGATAATGTTGGGAACTAGTTTAGACCGAATGCAATGCAAAATGTCGGGAATTAGGTTGTCCAATCTGGGTATTCAGACCATTGAAAATCAGAATGGGCTTAGTGTTGTTCTAGGGATTGCAAATCTGCATGGGAATGGAAATGTTGTAGTAGCACGGGCTAAGGGTAATAGTAATGGGATTAATGAAAATCAGATAAGGTGTTACAACTGCAGAGGAGAGGGTCATTATGCCAGAAACTGCACAGTAAAGCCAAGGAAACGGGATGCTGCTTATCTTCAGCAACAGCTGCAGATTGCTCAAAAGGAAGAAGCAGAGATCCAAAGCACTCAAAAGGAATTTGACTTCATGGCTGCTGCAGGTGCCTGTGAGGAAACTAAGAGAGCAAATACGAACTGCATTTTAGAGAATAATTTGCAGCAAGCATCATCATCTGGTACTCAGTCTGACGAAGCTCCCGTCTATGACTCAGACGGATCAGCTGAGGTACATCATTCTAAAGTTTACTCAAGAGGAGCAGTATACTGAGCTACTCGAGCCCATTCCTGAACCACACCAAGTACAACAGAATAATAGTAATGTTATTTCTGAAGTTTCTAGTGTGGAACAAAGTGGGGGAATAGTAGATCAACATCCTGCAAATGTTGAGGAAACACGTGCTTATTTTGAATCATTATATAATAATTTGGCAACTGAAGTTGAGAAAGTCAATTTGGTCAATCGCAAAATGAAAGAAACAAATGCTGAATTGACCACTGAGCTTGCTAGGTATAAAAATCAAGAAAAGTGTTTTGAAATTAGTCAAGAAAAATATGACAAACTTGAAAGATGTTATCAAAAGTCTGTTTATCAAGAACAATGTCTTACTAAAAAGATAAATGCTCTTCACTTAAGTTCCGGTAAACAAATAACGACTTTGAATGAGGAAATTTCAAATTTAAGTAAACAACTTTCAACGGAAAAATCAACTGTTTCTTCTCTTCTTGAAGAAAAGAAAAAGTTGAAGTCTGATTTCAAAATACGCGAAGACGAGCTTCTTGATAAACAAATTCAACTTGAGAATAAGATAAAGGAATTAGATAATATTTTGGTTAAAACGGGTCAATCGATTCAAACGATGCACATGCTTTCACCTAAGCCAGACTCGTTTTACCACACCGAACAGAAAATGGCTTTGGGTTATCAAAATCCTTTTTATCTCAAGCAAGCTCAGCGAAAACAACAGAGTTTGTATAATGGCAAAGTGTTATTTGAAAAGCATGATCCTCCTGCTGTGCATGATTCAGAAGAGACACTGCAACTTGCTCAAGAGAGTCGTCTAAAAATGAAACAATTGAACAAAGAAATAAAACCGGCAAATTATACTAAGATTAATCATCTTTCAGGGGTTTTTGTTTCTCAAACGGCCAAATCACGTGAAGAGTCGTATTTTTCAAATACTTCCAAAATGGCCAATGTTTCTAAACCGATTTCAATACCAAATGAAGAATTTTCGGAAGACACTACACCAAGTGTTGCACGAAAATTTTTAAATGAGGTAAAAAGCACCATTGTGACTCTTCAACGTGTTGTCAAATAGAAAATGACTTTGGATATTCACAATTGGTCGTCTTCTGATCACCAAGAGATTTACAAAATTATAAAAGATAAAATTTTCCCTATCGTTAATCAAGTTGACGCTAGAGTGCAAAATTTTGAAGTACAATTTTTGAAAGAAACAGCCAAATTTGTTCGAGACTTCAAATCTCTTGCAAAAGAAGCTGATGAATCTCTTACTAAGCACAAGGCATTGGAATTGTAAATTGAGCGTCTCTTGAGAGCAGTTGTCAGTCAGGATATTATGGCTATTGTGCAAAATCCATCTGTTGTAGATTCATCAAATCTCTAAACTGAGCTTGAACGTATGAAAGAACGATTTGAAAATTGTATCATTAAAAAGGAAAACAAATATGCTAAACTTTGGAATGATTGGTACAAAAAATGTGAAGAATGCAAATATGACAAAATTTCGTACGAAAAAGCTTATAATGACATGCAACAAAAGATTGAACGGTTGCAAGCTCAGTTGGGAGATCAAAAGGGTAAAAGTAAGGATACTCCATGTGTATCAAATACCCTTGATCCTTTGTCTAAAAAACTAGAAAATGAGAACGTAGAATTAGAGTTTCAGGTTCGAAATTATGAAAAAGAAAATGCTCATCTTAAGACCACATACAAAAACCTGTTTGACTCTATCAAAGTGACACAGACTCAAACCAAAGATATAATTGACTCTTTGCAAGATAAATTACATGACACGATCTATGAAAATGCTAAGTTAAGAGCTTAGTTATTTGATAAGGTTTCTGAACAAAAGGACACTACTCGTGGAATGAGTGCGAATACTAAGTTTGCAAAGCAATCAATCTTAGGAAAACCACCTTCTTCTTCTAGACCCAAACTGTATGTTGTAACTCCTCTACCTAAATCAACGGCTTTCCCTAAGGTTGATGAGACAAATGCTTTGTCAAAACCAGTCACTTCAAACTCGGTTCCTTCCTCTCGTGAATCAACTGTTGTGAACAATAAAAGAGTGATTGCTCCAGGAATCTTTAGGATCAATCCTTTTAAAGCTCCTAGGGTAGAAAACTTTGTGCCTAACAAACATGTAAAAGCAAGCGTTAGGACAAAACCGATCACTATTTCACATCATCACTAAGAACGATGTAAATTCCAAAACAAATGGTTTTTCTCCTAAAGACGTTAAAAGTACTGCTAGGACCAGAAGACCAAAGCCTTGGAACATCCTAGAGTGATTAAGGTCCCTTTTAAGTCTAGAAGTGGTTGCCTCTCGCATTATGTTAGAGAAATAGAAGAACACCATAGGAGTTCTACAGTCTTCTCTCACTATCTGAACAATACGTTCTTCTGAATGTAATAAATTAAGCTTGCTTTTCAAAATGAAATATTCTAGGTTATTGTGCTTACTTGTAAGCAAATGTCTAATTACCGCTAATCATGATGATTGTGTGCTTTAGTATGTGAATGGCATGAAATCTAGAAAGAAATACCAAAGTGCAAATCAAAAGAAACATAAGGCTGAGGTTTGGAAACCAAAGAATGTAGGGTCCAAAGAAGGATTTGCTTCACCTAAGCCTAGTAAACCTAGATCTTGCCTTAGGTGGTCACCAACTGGAAGACTTTTTGACCCTTAAAAGGAAAATAATCACGTCTAGTGAATCTGAGAGTCAATCTGACTTCTCTAAAGGTGATAATGCATGTACTTCTAACCCTCAGGAAACGATCGGAAAATGGTTTCCAAGTTCAACTTTCTCTATGACAGGTTGTCAATTTGGTTTGATACTCTGCTATCCCATTGCTCTTTCTGAGTAATAACCTAAAAGACAAAGAAGGGATCCTGGAGACATGAATGTGAAATCTTGATGTAGTTTTCAAAAATGGTTTGTTATTAATGCAGTTAAACAACACGTTCTTCAAAGAAAACGGGCGTGTTACGCCTTCAGTCACTTTACCTTAAAAAGAATGAGAAATCTTCTTGTTTTCAATTCAGTTAGATATGGTAGTCATGACTGTCGATGGTTAGAGTTGGAAAGTCTATTCGGGATTTGTTCGACGATATTATCACATAATGGAGAAATCAAGTTGTTTCAAAGTCTTCCGCTGTTACTACTGCTGATGCATCTGATAAATGTCAACAACAACATGATTCAACTTCATCTACTTCAACTCTAGCAACAACTGTCTCTGCTGATGGAAACTTCGACTTGTAAATATTTTTGATCTTTCTTTTAGTTTGATTTATAAAACCAAGAAAAACAAAATTATAAAAATATAAAACTATTAAAACAAAATATCAAAAATCAAAAAATTTCAATAATACAAAAGAATCTTCTTCGACATGTCTCTCGTCAAACGATTAACATTTGCGACCATAGTAATGTTTGATTACTATTAACAGGGTGATAAATGAAGTTCGAGCGAGAGTTTCAAATACTTTCAAAACATGTCCTCTCACCTTTTCTCTACGACTTCTAAGTTAATGGTCAGCTTAGGGACTCGGTCTCAAAGAAGAAAATGTTCATTTATGTCCCATTTATCCTAAACAACGAGAAGTTCATACTTCTCGGTCTGAGCAAATCATAAAAAACATTCAAAGTTTTTGAATGTCAAGAGAAGTACTAAGGGAAATGAGGTAAATAAGATATATCGCTCTTTATTTTTTGTTGAGCATAGTTTTTCAGAATATTTTCAAAAAGAAAATTTTATATTCTTTCAAAATTGTGTGTAACAACTCCCACTCCAAGTTTCAATCTATTCTATAATTGACGGGGAGTATATAGTATAAGTCATTCTGAATGCACTCCTGTTCTCCCCAGGGTGGGGGGTGGGTGGGAACTTAGTTAGGCTCATGTGAATTGCGGACATTAACGTGTTTTAATTCACTAATTGTCAAAAATTGTAAACACATATGTAATTTTTAAGGGGGAGAATAGTGATTAAAATGTGATCAATATGGATTAATAATGGATACAATCTTCAATCTATAAGTGCATTCCCAAACCTCGCATGTGCAAATCTCTTTCATAATATAGTGCATATGTGTAGGGGGAGCTTTTTGGTAACTCTGGAAACACTCAATGTGTCTAATGGATTTCTGAGACTCGTGGATTGTTTTTTTTTCAAATGGTTTTATGA
This sequence comes from Tanacetum coccineum, assembly GCA_026074375.1. NCBI lineage: Eukaryota > Viridiplantae > Streptophyta > Magnoliopsida > Asterales > Asteraceae > Tanacetum > Tanacetum coccineum. The sequence continues at coordinate 53,235 of BQNB010025192.1, forward strand.
TCTTCATGGCAATATCTTTCAAATGCCGACAAATGTTATTTCTCAGGAGTTATTATGGCGTTAAGTTAGGTATATCGTTCCATGATCCAGCCAGAACCGGAGGGATCTACCCAGGAACACTCCATTAGATAGAGTAGAAGTCCTAGGTATGATTGAAAAAAAGGAGTAAAGTGAGAATAAGGGAATAGTGCCTGACTGAGAGGGAAGCGTCGTGCTAGAATAAACCCAACTAGGTATGGTCTGGATTGTCCTCGGTAAGACTGAAGGGGTGAAGATATGAAATTGGATTTGTAAGGATAAAGGGTGAATAGAATAGAAGCCTCATCCAACTTAGGTAGAAACCGGGTCAATTGCATAATCTACGGTAATCACAAAAGATGATTTGTCTTATTAATGTCATATAGTCTTCATGGACACAGTGATGCATGGCAAAGAACCCTCCGTAAGTCCTATGCAGATTGTTTCATTTCTGTCTCGGTGATCAACAACCATTTGTATCGGCTGCTCATTCCTAGGATCGTTGTGATGGGTATAATTGGGGGGAAGGCCAGCTCTGCCGCGATATGAACAAAGTATAACAAATGTGCTCGATTGAGAGGCAGTGTGGCCATGGTGTTCTGAATTTTTTGTCGCTCGTGGAATCTTATTGGCCATGTGTCTTTTGGGAGTTCTGAAGGTGTCCTTATTGGGGGTGCGGTTGGACGTAGAAGGTGACAGGTAAATGATTTCTCAGACACGTTGATTGATTTTTTATCAAATGGTTTTATGGATCTTCATGGCAATACCCCAAAGACTAACCAATTATTGTTTCTCAAGGAGTTATAAGGCGGTTAAGGTTAAGTATATTCGTTCCATGATTCAGCCAGAACCGAAGGGATCTACCCAAGAACACTCCATTAGATAGAGTAGAAGTCCTAGGTATGATTGAAAAAAGGAGTAAAGTGAGAATAAGGAAATAGTGCCGACTGAGATGGAGCTAGTGCTGGAACAAACCTAACAAGGTACTAGTCATGAAGTCTCGGTAAGCACTAAAGGGGTTGAAGAATGAAAAAGAATCGTAAGGATAAAGGGTGAAAAGAAAGAAGCCCTCCATACAACCTTAGGCAAAAACCGGGTCAATACATAATCTATCGGTAATCACAAAGATGATTCTGATATTGAAGACTGACATCATGGACCCAGTGATGCAATGCACAACCCTCCCTAGCCACTCAGAATCTCTCAAAAGATTTTTGTTTCATTTCTCACAGAGATCAACACGTTTCTATCGACTTTCTCATTTCGAGATTGTTGATATTGAAAAGGTGGCAGTCCGCTCCAGCCTCCGATTACCAAATAACAAATGTGCACTTATAGAGTCTAGAGCCAACGAGATCCATCAAAAATCTCACTAGGACACAAATTCCAATATACAAAATGTCGTACATCATTATACAACATTTGGTATCAAAAAGTCCTACGCATTATCCTTGTGATAATTGCCAGAACATCAGAGTGATACTCTTTAGTATTCACAGTGACGATGGAAATCCTTCTTGAGCCAACATCAAACAAGCTCTCGGTAGGTGACTTGCGAGATTCTATATGAATCAAACTTGTGTCAACTGGAAAGAACGATGGTGCGATTTTATACGAATCAAACTTGTTCCAGTATATGAATTGACGACACAATCAGAAAGATAGTAACTATCTGATTCACTCTTACCGTGTTGTCTGCTTTGAAACGCTCTGGTAATAAGAATGGCTAGCGCAGCTGCGAAACCCTGTCAAGGAGATTCTTTTGAATTCTACCTGATCACAGGCAGTATTTATACTGATTAACAGGGAACCGTGGTTATTGCAACCATATTTGACGAAGTGACAAAGACATTTTCATCCATATATGTTTATCTCTATCTTATACTTGTAGGTTTTCCCGACGGTAGCAGCCTCTAGTCCATGACGAGTCAAGATTCAAGACCTCATGCTCAATCGACAAAAATAAATACATGATGAAAGCTCAAGCACATGTGTCAAAGTCTTCCGCAATCTCTGATGAACAAGCACTTCCTCAAAAGAACATTTTTGACAAGATTGCCGGATAATAACAAAGATAAATCTTACAAGTGGATCAAGTACTACTTTTACCATGATGTGGTACAACTAATCAAGTTAAAGAAAATGTTGAGGGAGATTGTTAGCAAGCTTTCAAGATCTTGAGCATGAGGGTGGAGACATAAGATCGCAAGGCGACATAAAGATTTAAGGATAAAGATTTAGAGATCTCAGTAGTCAAGACAAATCAAGGCTAAAGACCACGATATCAGTATTTTGTCAAAGTATATCAAGTTAAAGATCAAGATCCAAGATCACAAGCATGCAAATGGAACTTCAAAAAGAATTCCCAAGAATACAAGGCTTCAAGACTCAAGACGTCACAAGAAGGATCCACAATTGAATGACCATCCATTAGGGGGAGATTGTTAGCCGTGTTTTTATTAAAGTGATGGTCATTAAATAATCCCGAGCCTTGTATAAGTAACACATAGTTTACGGGAATTTATTTAAGCTAGTTGGGCCTAGTTGGCGGGCTCAAGCCTGTTTGTATTAAGTCCGGCCCAACATAAAGCCCACAAGGCTAGTCCACTCTTGTAACTATATAAAGCCCTCTCCAAGTGTGGAGAGGGTGTTGCTTCTTATTTTTCTTTCAATGTGCTAGTAACCAATTTTCTTCCATTTTATTTCTCTCTCTAAATCTTTTTCTCATTTTTGTGTTTATGGTGATGAAATGATAACACTCAATAGCAGTTGTATGTTTATGCCTAGCAGCATTAACTTTCAACTCGCAGTAGTAAGTGTATGCCTAGTAGTATTAACTTTCAACTGGTAGTAATAAGTCATACTAAACAGCAGTAACTTAGAACCAATAGTATTAAGTTATGCCTAGCAGCATTAACTTAGAACCAGTAGTAACTTCAATTCCAAACACTATGTCTCTCTTTTTATTTTTCAACTCACCATTTCTCTCAATTCTTTTACTCACCAAATCACTCTGTCTGTTTTTATTTCACACAGCTCTCTTTTTGTTTTTCAACTTACCATATCTCTCAATTATTTTCCTCACAAATCACTCTTTCTGTTTTTATATCACACAACTCTCTTTCTATTTTTATTCTCACCAACTCTCTCAATTCTTTTTGCTCACTTTTCTCTCTGTCTGTTTTTGCTTTCTCTCAAGTCTCACAATATTAATTTTACCTAACAGCATTAAGTATAACTAACAGTATTATCTTAGTAGTATTAAGTATAACTAGCAGCACTAATTATACTTAACAGTATTAATATAACAACTCAGAATTTTCATCAACCTATTTTACTATGATCACAATTGTACAGGGAAATTTTTTGCTTTATTACATTACTTGCATTGTCAATATCTCAATATATAATGTAATTTGCATAACTAAAGTTGACGAGCTCACGCAACCTATCTATGGCAATCCTGTCTTCATATATGTCAAGCAAACATCATAACATGTCAAGTCAATATCATCATATTCTTTTTACAAAGTACATTATTCCTATAATGTACCATTCACAACGTTATATCAAAACGGGCTTTAAACCATTATCATATACCTCTAAACCCTAAATTCCATGAAAGGTTAATATCTAAAGTGAATGTACAAGCTACTAAAGCATATATACAAGTAACATAACATCTCATTTGAAATATAAACTCCCTCTAAATCAAAGTACAAGTCCTTATAAGCTCAATATACAAATCATTAAGCATGATCTCTAAAATAGCCGTTTTACCTCTAGTTTCTTTACCACCACTCTTGTGCAACCAAATACACTCAATATACAATGTGTAATCCATAATTATTCCACTCATAAGCTTTCATACACATTTTTACACTCAAAACCCTAATACAAAAGTCAGAAACCCTAACCCGAGCAAAATACTAAACCATGACCCGTTTCTTCGTTTTTATCCATTGTAAACCTAAACCAATACTCAAATAAGTTGTAATAACTTAATTTACAACATTATCAATCATATAAAATCATCATTTCATCATTTTACTTCAACTATATGCAAATTGAATCCAAAAAACCCTAATTGTGCCCTAATTGGAACTTTGGACCTGTTTACTTGTTTTTGCCCATTTTAAACACGAACCACCTATCAATTCTTGTTATTAATCCTTAATACAAGTCTTGTGAACATATATCTATCATTATCCTTCAAGTATACACGAAATGCAAGCTTAAAAACCCTAATGAGCCCTAGTTGAACCTGTGAACCCATTTTTTGCAAAATGACCCATTTTAAAACTTTCTATTGCAAACAAGCACCTCCATGACACACCTCCTTCATATATAACTAGCTTACAAGCACCTCTATATGATTTTTTAGCCACCAATATTGGTACATGGCCTTTCTTTTTCCTTATTTAAGCCGTGGCACACAAACACCCTTCCAACACATCAAAGCTAGTTTCTAGCTTATACAACTCACTCTCTAGCTTTTCCAAATCACCCTCTAGATGTACCATGTGTCCTAGCTTAGATCATAAGCAAACCTTGGCCCTTAAGGGTTCATTCCCCTATAAATAGAACCATAAACCTTTCATTTCTACTCATCCCCCACTTCCTCCTCGATAACCCCATCATAGCAGCAATCCTTTGATCAATATGAATTCTAAGAGATCTTAAGAATTCCCAAGAACAGAAGTGAAGCAAAAGAAACCAAGAAAAGAAGCCCAGGAGTCGTTATTCTAGGCGTACGAAGCTAAAAGTCCCGATTTCAACCTGTTTCCAAGATTTAAGCTCAAACCCAGGTTATAGATGTTCTACTTCTGCTTCTACACTCTTATAATGTTCATATGATCCTAAATATACTCTTGTTAAAGTTTCATAACTCAATTCATGCTCATTTTCCATTTTGATCCAAAACCGTACACCCAAAACCCTAATTTTATGTTTTTGCTTAATCTATAAACTAAACTTGTAAACTATTGTTATAATCTATCCCAATAAGCTTAACTAACATTAAAATAAGTGCTTTGATAAGTCATGAAAGAATTTGAGCTTAAAACCCGCGCGTTTACATTTTAAAACCCTAATTTGACCCGTTTTGCTTCCTAGCTTAACGAATCGTTATTTTAAACTTGCGTTGCATTAAATCTTCATATTTTAGTTTATTATAACTTATAAATGTCTATTGAAATGTTAAAAGAAGCTTGCATGGCAATTTGGACATGTTTTGTAAATATTATCCATGCAAGGGGTATATATCGTAACTTTCCTGCAGGGCAATTTGGACATGTTTTGAAAACGATCATTATTCCTCTGCAAAGGGGGTATAGAGTCGGAACTTTGGAAACTTATAATCTAAACAGGTGCACTAAAAATGCATTTTATCAAGTTTTACAACTACACGAGTCGGTCTATGTTATTTCACTCTTTATAAAGTTGAAAGGTTTACTTTGTATATCTTTAAAGTCACAGGATCTCAACTCTCTAAGCGCGTGCAAACTCCTCCGAGCGTGGTGCGCGTATCGAGATCCCGAGCTTTCGAAAACAGCAAGGTGTCGGAAAATGCTCTATATTTTGAAAAAGCTTGCGAGCGCACTCGCACATACAAAACATAATACAACCAAGAGACATTAACATTAATATTAACTCTCTGTCGAGTTAGCTTAACATTTCCAGATCTCGTTGAATAAAACACTAAACCGAGATTCAACTAGCACATACTAGGGAGCTTCAATATCTAATGGGGTTTTCATCTTTGCATATTACACGTTCTGACCTGAGTTTTGGGTTTACGATTTAAAGACCCTAGCTCCTCAAACGTTTACTGAATGACCTTCTGAATTATGAATAGGCCCGACGGGTGATACAATACTTCCAAACTCTTCATATCAAACCATAACTCTAAACTAAAGTCCTAGAATACAATCCTCTTAAGACGTCACATATTACTCATTGTTGCGTGACGCGGGGCTGTTTAAAGCATTTTGCTATATCAACTTTCCCCGTTAAGATTGCGTGATAAGTCGTCCATCTTTCATTTTGGAATATTTTATTACACTACATATCTAGGTGAAGTTTCTCATAACCTCTCCTTTTAACTCAATTCCTCATGCTTTTTATATAAACCCTCGAGGGGGTCATACATGTTGTTTCGACAAACTCTTGTACAATTACTCGTTTATCTTATAACAATGTGATTACTTTTCAAAGACTTATACATGCTTAAACCAAGAATACAAGTGTTTTTACAAGTTATATGCTATCCTAATACACTATTACAGCTACTACCTAAGTTACATTATGCCAAAAGTCCCTTATTATCATGGACCATTAATCACTTTCGGGTGAACGCGAATATTATGGATAGATCTATCGGGATTGATGAATCCTGTTTGTGTTAGCCGGATAGGTAACCAAACATACTATATTTGAATTTCATAGGTATATGGCAATTACCTACACCGAGGGCCATTATCTCTCTCTCTATATATATATATATATATATCACATCATTTTAGGTATATATACACTAGTCAGTTTATGTGCCATGAGCTTAGACCAAACAAGGAACACGACCAATCAGACCAAACAGACCAAACAAGACAATAACGCAGTAATACACTGTTACTATGATAATTGCATTCGTTGCAATTA